>JAUIMM010000116.1:9947500-10257500 GCA_031769625.1 Taudactylus pleione
CTACCTCCTAATGCGTGTTTCAGAGCTAAGAACTCCTTTTTTAAGGATCAGCAGTAGTTTCTGCTTGTGTAGGAAGGAAAGTAGGATAGGAGCAGGAAATGAAATAGTTCATGGATGCAGATTAGCCAAGTAGTGCATGAGAAACAATAATGGAGAGAATGCAGAAAAAATTTGCTGGAGAAAGATGAGTAGTATGGAAAGAAATGTGCGGATATTGAGTAAGGAGAAAAAGACAAGTAAAATTGAATCAATGCATGGTGAAGTGATGTGAGAGTAGATCAAGGTAGTGGAGGAGGCAGATACTCATTTAACGCTCTGGGACATTAACTGTTGGGCTCTGTATGTCCAGCAGCCAAAAGTAAGTGGTATTCCAACAAGAGGGCTATAACTATAAAAGTGAATGACTTGATTAATTAAAACTTCTACTTCAGCTGCATCGTGACACCATGATGTCAAGACATGCATGATGCACTTTTGAGCTCAAACATCATGGAGTTAATTGTGAGAGACTAGAGCGGGATCTTGAAGCAAAAGGCAAGGCTGGAATCATTTACAGAGAACCTTCCCTGGCGCCAACAATCCTCAGGCTCATTAGGGTTTAACATTTCAGGTTAGCTGAGCTGGGCAGCACCTTCCCTCATTTGGCACCTCTGGTGTGCCTAGCCAACACTTGAAACAGCCATGATTTTAGTGTTATTATACTCTATAGCACTACTGTGTCATTTATTAACAGTTTACACAATGTCCCTATGCTATTTCGGTGTGAATAATATAACATTGGTTGCAGGGCATAAAGCTGAACTAAAGTGCATCAATTTTAAATGTCCAGATTATGTACTGTACTCACACTGCTAATTTACTAACTCCAGCAAATTACTTGCTTGCATATTAATCTACAGAGAATTATTTTCTACAACCAGGTTGAATAACTAATAGTGTAACTAGATTCTACAGACCAATGGCAAGTACCAGCAAATGGTGTACTGGGCAAAGGGGGATAGTTGTCAATGTGAAGGAGGAGACTTGATTGGAGATTTATGTCTTTAAAAAATATAGAGCTTTTATTGGAATATATTTTTTCACTTTCATGCTACAATTGAGTTATTTATTAGTATTTCAAGAGCACAAGCTACTACCCATAGGACATGTATTTGTGCTATTATAGATTACACATAGGTCCAGCCAGATTGCAATGTGCTTAGTACTACCTGACACAGTCACATAGCAATAAAGTCATAAGGCTGTTTGCAGTGCTTGAAGTGTGCCAGTATACAACAGTATGATATACCAGCACTATAAGCACTGAGCCCTGCTGTGCCGCCCACCGGAAGATTGAGGGTTTTTTGGTGCCAGGTGCTAGTTGATTACAACTGGCATACCATCAAGCATCCATGGAGAGACAGCATCCACAGCACCACCATCATTTAGAATATGGCGCTGTCCGCAAGCTAATTGGAGCTACTCTGATGAAAAGGAGACACGTGTCTTAAGAACATGCCCCTTTTGAGTGGCCATATCCCTTTTTCTGGCACCCTTGCATAAGTACGACCTTAAATTTTCCATAATATGCTTCAAAATCCCCACTTCAACCACTGGTCGTGTGAGAGAATAAATTAAGGAGAATAAAATGCAAATTTGCGTGAACTGCGTAGATGTGTGGTAATCAGGTATAACAGCCTAGGGAGGTAAAGAGGGTGGTACCATAAATTATTAAATTATTTTGCCTTTAAGAATTACTTTTAGTGAACACTTGAAAGTACTGTATGGGTATAGAATTTTTACAAGGAATGAGAGCAAGAAATGGGTAAGGATGAGAGCTGAATATATTATATAGGATACATTTCTGTGCATGTAAATAGATGTGAAAATAATAACTATTGCACAAAATGAGACATATTTGCCTGTTCTATGTGTTCAGCTTGTATTGGGCTGCAGTGCATTTTTTTAAAGCTTTTTTTTACATTTCAGTGCGTCTGAGACTAATCAATGCTGTTGACAATTATTTTCTCCTTAATGTGAGTGCATAGTAAATGCAATGAGATGCCATTTTAGAAGCGTTTACATATGCAATTCTGCATGTATTTGGCTTGAACAGGATAACAACTTAATCTTTTGGCAGATGCATGTAAAATAAAACAAAGATCAAACACACATATACATTTACCTAAATGCATATCACATGTACTGAACACATATATAAATGAGCCCCCTGAGGATTGGCCCATTTGCCCTTGAGATCGAATCTCTGCTCTGTTATTTGGGGATACCTGGCATTTGTGGCCTGTGGGTGTACCAAAGACTAGATGAAGTAGCCATGTACATGGATGACATGCTTTTCTTCCTGTCAGATGCGGCTGAGTAACTCTCTCTCAGTGGTTGATATATTTGAGGATTTCCCTGGACTATACATTAATTGGAATATCCTTCATTTGTGAAGCCCTTGACCCCTGGAGCGGTAGTTGTATCTCTATTGGACTGTAATGAAATATCTTAGTCTTTGAATCATGGTCAACATATCTTTGTTGACAAGGATTAAAATGGTTAAACACTACAAGCTGTCTCTTAACTGATTGTTGCTGTGTTAGAATCATGAACCTCAATAACATCAGATGTCTGATTCACCAGACTTAAAGGTCAGGCTGATTAGACTGGTGCAAGACTTGTTTATTTGGCTCTATAAAAGCCTGTATGTGTGACTGTACAGTACTTGCCCAAGAGAGATTCATATTATCATATTGACTGCTGTTTATCTTCTATCACCTATATCATGTTATATTCAATAATCTTACTCTGTTTTGGAAATAATGTGTGGACTAACCTCCTTGTTCACATCTGCTAAGCAACTTCTAACTTGTATGCAACATCTGCCAATACTCAAATTATGTATTGCTAAATGTCAAGTCACAGATTAATTATTTTAAATCTAAGATACATGTCTGTAAAAACTACCATTAACTGTTACTGGAATATATTATTATGAGCAAGATGATTGTGCAGACAAAATGCATCTTCCAGCAGGCCACAATATTTATATGCTCCCTGTCTATTCTTTACCTAAATAGTTAACTTTCCTCCCTGATCTGAGCAGATAAAGTTCCTGATTCTGAGTTGGACGCTGCCTCATCCGTGTTTGCATCTTTTGCCAGAGTTGCATCTGAAAGTGCAAGGATTGAGATTCCCACTTTGAGCATCTTCAGATTTCAAAATACTGCTTGGTGCATCCTTAGATGCACCATTGGACACATCATTGAAACTTTCACCAGCACCATAATTGGGGAAGATTGTCCATCTGAGTATGGCCTCCTATGCGAACAAATCGTCGTCTATGTATGTACACAACCACTGTTAGTGACACATTCAGAGCACACCTGCAACACTGTCATATGATACAATATCTCTGTGCATCTGATTGGCCATCCCCTGATTACCTCATAGTCACCACTCAGGAACTTCCCATACATTACCAATACACTTCTTCTACCGTGCATCTATATCTGTTCTGTGACTTTTTACAAGCAAACTCAGGATGCCACTGTGTCCAACCCAATCAGACCCAAAGTGTCCTAAATTAAGCTTGGGGCATTGTGTTGACCCAATCCTGTGGGAGTTTTTGCACTCCTTTTTTGAGAATGTCCTGCAGTTACATCGTTGTGGGAGAGTCACCCACTGCATAACTATAATATAACCAGCACCTGCTCATCAGAGCTTAGGTCATAAAGATAAAGTTAGTCGAGCATCTGGATAGTACATAACAACTTGGCCAGAAAGTGGCTGGTCTTTAGTGGTCCACTTTCAGGACTGGTGCCAATTGATGAATGATACAGAGGGGCGTGAACGATTCATGTATTTTATATGCTATTGTGTAGAAAACTATGACTGAATTAGAGGCTCCTGAAATGACTCTCCTTATAGTATAGGGCGTAAAGGCAGTGACAATCTCTGAGAAGGATGGGGTGTCTGACAAGAATGACAATTAGGGCCTTATTCAGAGGTGGACACAATTCTCCCATCTGTGACTTTATTCAAATTATGCTACAACTCCTTCCCTTGTGTACATCAGTGCGGCCGAATGACTGTGACGCCTACTTTCAGTGTGTGTACACACAGTAATACTGGAATGTGCATCTTTAGACACCGCCATCGTCCGCACCATCAAAACTTTCAATTGCACTAAATTTGACACAACTGTGCACATCTGTACATGAAATGTCTTAATTTATAATTTGAGGGCCACTGTGTATAAAAAAGAGCCATTCACTTTAAGGGTTATTTCTGTTTTTTTTAGGACTGCACACAACATCAAGACCTAAAAAGGGATTATTGCCTATTTCCTGGAGTTAGGTATTAGCAGACAAACCTGGTAGAGGATAAGTTAACACTAATCAAACATATAAGAGAATATCAATCAACAATCACCCGTAAGAAAACAGAGTTCCTTTCAAATGAGATCAAGGCAGCAAACAATAGGCCGGCTCAGCTTTTCCGTACAGTGGAGATGCTTTGCAAACCAGCATGCCTGCAGCATGATGAAACCCTCTCCCAGTCAAGATGCAATGAGTTTGCAAAATTCTTTGTAGATAAAGTATCCTCCATCCGGGCTGGAATCCCCACAGTGCCATCAAAGGAGTGCCAAACTACCAAGCCTGCCAAGGTAAGCCACCTGTTTCCCTGGAACAGCTTTGACATAATGGATGTAAAAGACATTGCTAAAATTATCAGAATGTTACGACCCACCACCTGTGATCTGGACCCTGCCTCAACCAAGTTTCTCATAGGGTGTATGGAAATGATTGGCCCTGAAATTGCAAAAATTGTTCAATGCTCTTTGCAAACAGCCATTTTTCGAGAACCACTAAAGGAAGCAATTGTTAGACCACTTCTTAAAAAATCTAATTTAGACCCCGACTGCATGACCAACTATAGACCAGTATCAAACCTTCCTTTTCTAGGAAAAGTCATTGAGAAAGTGGTGGCAATGCAACTGGAAACCCACCTGTCTACCCATGATATTTATGATCCATTCCAGTCAGGATTCAGGAGAAGACATAGCACTGAAACAGCCCTGGTATGTGTGCTTAATGATCTTCTGATGGCAAGAGACAGAGGTGATTGTTCAATCTTAATCCTTCTGGATCTCTCTGCAGCATTTGATTTTAGTGGACCATGGGATTCTAATTGAGCGCCTGAAAAATTTCTGTGGTCTGTATGGCACAGTCCTTAAATGGTTCAAATCATTTCTCACTGGCAGGTCACAGAGAGTTTCTTCTGGAGTAAACTCTTCATCACCAGTGCCACTTCCATGCGGTGTCCCACAGTGTTCTATACTATCCCCCATGCTTTTTGCAGTATACATGCTACCATTGGGTGAAATAATCAGACGTCATGGCCTGGTCTACCACTGCTATGCAGATGATACACAACTGTACCTGTCCTTTGCTCCAGGTACAAAGGACCCAATAACAACCCTAAATGGCTGCCTAGCTGAGCTTCAGGAGTGGATGAGTGCCAGTTGGCTGCGACTGAACCCTGATAAAACAGAGGTCCTTATGATAGATCACAGGACAGGGCTATAGCATAGCCAACCAACAGGACTTACGCTTGGGGGTTCAGAATTACAAAACACTAAACATGTGCGGAATATCGGTTTTGTCCTGGATAGTGGCTTGACACTTAAACATGAGGTATCAGCCACAATCAAATCCTCATTCTTTCATCTGAGGAACATAGCCAGAATCAAGCACTTAATTCCCTCAGAAGATCTGCCTAAAGTCATACATGCATTTATATCATCACGCCTAGACTACTGCAATGCCCTCTACCTCGGTCTCCCAGCAAAAGAATTACACCGCTTGCAGATGGTACAAAATGCAGCTGCCAGGCTATTAACCAACCAGCCCCGTTCCAGCCACATAACACCCATTCTCTACTCCCTTCACTGGCTGCCTGTCAGATGGCGAATTGCTTTCAAGATTGGATTAATAACTTATAAAAGCCCTTCATGACCATGGCCCAGGGTACCTGAAACAGCTTCTGATTCCTTACTGTCCCACTCAATTACTGTGATCCATTGACGAAGGACTATTAACAGTACCTAGAATCTCACGGAATTCGTCTTGGAGTCGAGCTTTCAGTTTTGTGGCTCCAACCTTTTGGAACTCACTTCCCCGCACAGTTCGAGAGGCCTCCACTCTAGAATCCTTCAAAAATAGACTCAAGACTCACCTATTCACCCAAGCATTTCACTAATGTCCCTTGTTTAAGCTTATTTTGTATTTTGTACTGTAAATGTAAAGCACTTTGAGTCCTTTAGGAGAAAAGCGCTATATAAATAAAATTATTATTATTATTATTATTATTATTATCAACAGTAAATAATCTCTGGACAAATAGCTTCCTCCAACCCATGCTTTGCTATTCAGAAGGAGAAGTTGGAGAGATCTACCTATCCTTCCATAGCCTCATAAACAAGGTGGAATTGCTAGGTAACATAAACTAGCTAAATACTGTTATCCCTAAAAAACACTTTCCTGACTAAACTGAGTTATTTCTAATTTCTGAGATATAAAAAAATAATCACTTCAATCTGTATTAGAGCGTGTCCAAAAAATAAACAAATAAACAAATAAAGAATGGGCTTTAATTCCTGATGAATATATCAAGAGGGGCTGCCAGGCATATTCGCTGTATACAGTAGCTGCAACATCTCACATTTTCCTGGGCACATCTATGGGGTGTGAGGAAAAACTTTCGATGTTGCATGCATTTGAATGGCCTCCTAATAGTGCTTTCTAAGCCATAAAGCAAAGACCCAACTGTTTATCTGCCTATGATCTGATGTCCACTTACAGACATGATGTCATATTGCAGTGAAACATAATTTGCCTCTGAAGTTCCAAAAGTAACTTTGTCAATGCTCAGTTTGGAGCCGAGACCTTTCTTTGGGTCATTCAATACCATTAGTACAATTATGTTTTAGACTAGACTTTTAAATACCATTACAAATACTATCAATTGTCCAAGTATTATGAATAAACCAGACACAATATATTACTATATTTTTGGCCTTATTCTGTACGCACAGTATTATGCTGCGGTAATGTGACTGTCAAAGCAGATATGTTTTTGGCTACGTCTATGCTGTCACTGCCAAGGCTACTACAATTCACCTAGCAACACTTTGACTACAGTAATCTGGCTAGAGACAAAGCCAACTCCATCAATACCTCAACACATTGCCCTGGGACACATGCTACAAAACCCTGTCAGCCAGAAATTTAAGCACAGCTTGGCAAGTTGAGTCCCAGCGCCGATAGCTAATTTTATTTGGCGTCAGACTCTTAACATGTAATAGTGCTCTTTATTTTTGTCGGATCTTGTTAAAAGGAAATGTGGCACTTAATGATATATAAGATTATTGTTCTGCTAAAGAGGATTATACAGTGAGGATTGGAAGAAGGACCATTTTGTTCCTGGTATCGTGCTATGTAAAACATAGTTTGCATTTAGAATGGTTTCGGTTTATTCTGCCCTTACCTGGCAATCCTAGATGGATAGAAAGAAATTGGGAGCACAATATTGAAAATAATATTTTTATTATTAGAGATGTGCAGTTCAGTTCCCCAGACATCCAAATCCACCCGAATTTTGTGATTCCTGACAGATCAGAGTCTCGGTTCTGATCTCCTGAGGCAATCCAGACAGATCCAAGTTGCAGTGCTGATCTTCCCATGGTTCAGAATTCAGATTTTAAATTCAAATTTAAGGTTTTGGATTACATGATTTTAGCTGTTTTTAAAAACTTTTTATCATTTTATTTTAAAAAACCCAGATCCAAAATCAAAACCAAAATACGAAGATTTATCCAGATCCAAAACCAAAACAGGGGGGTCAGCGCACATCTCTAATTATTATTATTATTATTATTATTATTATTATTGTTATTGTTTAATTTATATGGTGCCACTAGGGTTCCACATTGCCGTACATAGGAGTGACACATACAGTAGCAAATTGAACAAGTACAGAATAGTACAGGCAAGAACTTAACTTACATACAGAAACGACCCTACTCACTAGAGCTTACAATCTAAGGGAAGTGAAAGTATTAATAATAATAACGTGTAAACATAAAAAGAATAATATTAAACTGTGCAATGATATATTATAGTACAGGATAAATGATCTTATCTGATGTTATTGTCTGTAACCAGTACCCTTTAATTTAATTTAGCCAGTGACTACCAGTTTTTCAAAAACGCGCACACATACACACACACACACACACACACACACACACATATGTTATATATATATAGCATCAGTGTCTATGTGCTCTAAAGCAATACTGCAAACAGAATTAGAGGCAGCAAAACAAAAATGTGATATAATCAAATCTATTTACTTTTAATTATTTAAAGGATCAAATTAATTACAATTTCATGTACACACTCAACTCTTACATGTTATTGAAGTTATGCAGTTAATTCTTCATTTAGAGAAGTCAAAGAAAAGAAAAAAATAGTTATAGACCGGTCTTGTGCCAAGAAAATGAATATCCTCCATAGGAAAGTGAGGCAATAAAATCAAAAGCAGACACTAAACTCAATTTAAAATTTGAAAGCAAAATTTTTGGCAGCTTTATTATGCGGTATTTTGAACAAAAGAGGTCTTTGAGATCATATTTTACTGTAACCTGTGCTATAATGCATATACATAACTCTTTAAAAAATTGTTTGGTAATATTCTATCTGTTTTAGTTAAACATACTTATAGCTATTTGTGTGTTTTGACCCTAGCTGTTCTTTATGGGTAGATACTGTCTATGAAGTAATGTATTTATAAGGTACCTGTTAACATTTTGTTCATATATAACAGATGGCAAAACTATTTAACAGATGTATGCAGAACCAGAATCCATGCACATTTTTTTATATACGTACTGAGCCTTTGAAAAATCACCTACACTTTTTAAGTGCTAAAACATCTGTTGAGCTTAAACAATAACATAAAATGTATCTATAGCATGGGATGTACCGACAATTTTGATTCTTGTTCATCACTGCGGAGAAAATCACACATCACTGCAAACCAGCGGTCTAAACTCCACATAACAGGCAGCAGAATTCATTCTATTTATGCCTGTGGCAGATTAGTAATGTCAGACTCATGACACAAAATACTAGTGAATTTTAATTAGAGTCAACATCATTTCCAGTATTTGGGAAGTTTTGTGTGTTCATATTTGTGATTAAACTGAAACACATTTTTGTGGACTTCTAGTGCATAATGGAAGTTCCATAATCACAATGTATATAAGCCACCGAATGATTCCTACATCTGTGTAGCGTTAGGGCATAAGGACGTATTTTATGCAGTGTGGAGTCCATTGTTTTCTACTGCGTTCCTTGATCAAAGACTACTTGCATTCAAGGAATACTAGAGAACTCACGGGCAATTCACCTAAATTAATGCAATTTTGTTTTATTTTCATCCCAATATAAAATTTAAGGACTATTAAACATTATGCAGTTACAAAACATTTACAAAAAATGTAAATAAGTAAAATAGAAATATATATCATAAAGAGGGCCTGACAGTCTATTGATGGGGCATGGCCACCATTCAGTGGGGGCATTCCTAGTGCTACAGGGGAACTAGGCCATCACCATCTTCTCTTCCCTCCCTTTTCCTAAAAATTGAGATGTCAATCGACATGTCCACCATCAGTGGGCTCCAACTAACTACCATTGGTGAAACACAATTGATGGCAGATAAGTGCAATTGTGCAAGGGGAGGTGTGGTTAGCACATGCACAAAGGAGCACTGCCACTGCAGGAATTAGAAAAAAACATAGGCACAAAGCAATTGATGGTGGTTTTATACCAACAATGGTAATAAGACTTGCCATCAGGCCCTAACCATTGATGGTTGTGAAATATAGACCTTTGATGGCCACCCCAACTGAAAACCACCACTGTGTGCTGCTCATACCTCCAAACATTCCCACCAATGGAACAAACGTCTTGGCCTATATAGAGTTTCCAAAAATAGGGCTGGCAATAACTGGCAATACATATATAATTGTTTTACATTGTTTTATGTTTACTATACTACAGTATGTTTGCATATTTTACTGTTAAGTTTATCCTGTCACAATAAAAGTTATGGGGGGAATTGTTTCAAACCTTCTAAAGAAAGGGGAAGTGGAAGCATGGAGAAGTTGCCCATAGTAACAATCAGCTTCTACTGTACCTATAACTTTATGGAAAGTACTTGATAAATGTTAGCTAGAAGCTGACTGGTTGCTGGCAATTTCTTCCCTTCTCCACTTTTCAAGTACTTAGAAGGTTTGATACATTTCACCCTTAGATTTCTAAATTACTCCATTTCTTCCATATCATCCATGCATGCGCAGTAGGGAAAACACCACCAACACGGCAGCAGCGCCATTTTCCCGGTGACCTGTGCTGTAGACTCTGAGTACACTCTAGTGCTCAGAGTCTACCAGTGCGGCGCTGCGCTCAGTGTGCAGCCGGCCGCCGGAGAGAGAGGAGGGGATCCGCACAGACACTTGGCATGGGCCCTCTCCTCTCATGAAATGCCCTTGAGGTGCTGAATGGCAAAAATGTCCCAAAATATTTCAGGCCACAGACAGCATCTCTCGCACGCACCTGACATTTTTTTTTATTCTGTACCATCAAGTTGATTTTGTGAGCAAAACATGGGATGTGTTCAAATTCACCCATCTGTAAAGCTCTCGCATGACAAGGGCCTGATTGCACTGGATTGCAGGTGCTATCTAGTGTCTGACAAACAAACATACATAGTGACAAAGGTGCCTGCAGTCTTTTACACACTTCCCACCCTCTTCATCTACTTACAACTCTCTCTATTGGTGACTAGTATGTAGTATTGCAGCATGAACTGCAGCCCACACCCATAGACTCTCCTGTGTGAAATAGTATCTGAAATCAGGAGGGAGGCACTTACATTCTATCCAAGACACATGTGAGATCTGGCTTTTAGATCCAAGTTCCAAATTTGGCGATAAGGCCCAAGTTAGGACTTGGTTCGTCTTGGAACCCCAAAGTTTGGTTTTGTTCAGTTTTCAGAACAACCAAGCCGCTCATCTCTAGTTAGAATGAACTAAAGAAGACAATTTATTTCAAAGTTATTTGAATGAAAAGACATATTTTAAAGTTATCTTGTACACCAGTAAAAAAAGTAATATAATGCCCTGTATAGTGTACTGTATATTAGATGGAGCTCAGGGGGCTGTGCGCACCAATAAAAGAAAGAATATAATGCTGTTTGCCCTGCTGTATAATGCTGATTGCTGCTCTGTATAATGATGCATGCTGCCCTGTAATGTATGGACTCTATTGAGGAGCTCTGTGCAGCCGTGCACTGTGCTCTCCATCAGGCGTCCGCTCGCTGGAGGGACTTTATATAGAATTCAAAACACGCAATATCCAACGCCGGAAAGAGGATGTTTTGCCTCATTGTGGAACCAGAGCCTGGCGGGGAAACCTGAGCCATCGATTCGGTTCCATTAATAATAGGTACATTCTGGTGGGAAACTAAACTCGCTCATCTCTAGTACACATTGGGAAACAGACACAATTTTTCCAGTTCATTATTAGATTAAACAATATATCAACAAGTAGCCAAGTATCAAATTAAACATTTCTATCAGACTGGACACATTTTATTTTTTATACAACAGATCTGTTGAATTTTTCGAACTACCATAAAGACAGGACATTTTTCACTCATGTTCTACTAATTATGTACTATTCCAATGCTGTGAAATTATGAACATTGGTGCATGGATATAATAACAAAAGGAGTAACACTGTCACATATAATTCTGTGCAGGACTTTACTTATTTAATCAGGATTTTATGCAAAGAATACCCAGAGCCACATCATGTCTTTTAAATGACAATTTAGAATATTGGAGACATATATGAAACCATATAATTGGTTTGATTCTGTATTTTTTTATTATAGAATTTTAGAGTATTGATACAGTATATGAATTGTCTTTTTACATTGTGAATCTATGAGGTCTGTCTAAAAAGTTTGGTGAATGGTCTGATATATCTGTATGCAATGCTTGCAACAAGGTCGCTCATGCGCACTGACATGCATGGACATGTCTAGACCTGCCCCAAGTCAGGGTTTGCCCGAGGCCACCACCGCACTGCCATTGCATTCATTTCAACAGTGTCCTGAGCAGTATGCGTCAAATAGCAATGGAGCTCATCTTCCACCGATTCCTTGCCACTGCGAAAGCGTGGAACCAATCATACACAGATTTTCTCCTCACAGCACCCTGCCCGTACACTTCACCAACATTTCATGCGTCTACGTCGCTGATTTATCCAATTTGAAGCAGAACTTAATGTTGTGTCGTTGCTCCATTGCTGTTCGACTCACACTGCTCGGGACACTGTTGAAATGAATGCAATGGCAGTGCGGTGGCAGCATCGGGCAAACCGCGACTGGGGGCAGGTCCAGACATGTCCATGCATGTCAATACGCATGAGCGACCTTGTTGCAAGCATTGCATACAGATATATCAGACCATTCAACAAACTTTTTAGACACACCTCATATGTCAACTTGCCTGCTGCTAATATAATTTCACTACATGATTTGATTACTATAATTGTTTATGGTTATAATACATATTTTACTATTTTAGATCATTTATTAATAAATTACCTGTTGCATATTATTGCACTCCCAATATTCTGTCTCTTTTTGGTTTCACGTTATTAGATTAGCTGCACCATGGCAAACTATACAAGGGAGTGATTTCTCAGTTTATTATACTCTGATTCTGTCCATATAATGTATGTTACTCTTTAATGTACCCCGCTCTGTATTCCAAAAATAAGGTATTTACAGTACAGATGAGCGGTTTGGTTTTACTCAGTGTTTTTCGTATTTTAAAAACGACAATTTATTGACTATCCGGATCTCACGTGTTTTGGATAGCCAATACGATTAATCCGAACTTGCACTAATTTGGCAAAAAGAACCAAGTTAAAATTGAACCAAGTTAAAATTAAACCACTCATCTCTATTTTAAAGTCAAGCAATATCTTGAAGTAGGACGTAGATATCACTGTCCTGGAATGAGTTATATCATATCATCAACAGCTGACATACTGTAGCAGCAATGGGCTCTGCAACATTAGTAAGTTATGACTATAGTTACATTGAAACAGGCTGATCTTTGACTTAATTGGTCCCAATTTTACATCATATAATGATATTACTAGAAGAAAGATGATCTGGGAGTATAGTGCAATAGTTATTTTGTTCTTATTAAATATGTTAACTTCAGCTGAATTGCTATTGATTCATCATCCACTCTAAAAGCTGCTGTTAATTTACATGTTTCAAACAGCAAGCAATCTGCGCAAATATTTCATTGACTTCTAAAAGGTAAGCAAATAGAAACAGATCGTCTTAATTGCTTCTAATGCAAGCTGCAAAACCCTCTATAATTGTTATTTGTAATTATCACTGGAATGGTTCTTCTGGGTAATTGGCATAACGGATGGAATGCAATTACATTTTGGAAGGATTGATGACACAATTTTATTTACAGAATACAATAAATATTTTACATCGCTTGCAAGGTGATTTGGTGGAGTGCTTAATTAACCTCATAGTCAAATGGAAAGCATAAGCCTTGTGTCAATCAATTACATACAGTAATGGTGAAATGAAATACTTAAAGAGGACATATAGCCAAACACAAGTAAGTTTAATAAACTTTGACCTCTACAGACCTAATGATGCATGGATAAGTGGAGTTCACCCTTCACATATTCTGTGAGAATCAATTAATCCATCTGTTCTTCATAGCACAGTTTGCAATCACCTATGATGAGAAATTGCAATGCTAAATGCTATATTGACCTCTATACTATATGAGTGTATATCCTTAATCCCTTGGTATATGGATAGTGGTGAGGCCAAGTCCCTTGCTATCCATCACTAATGCAAATGTAATTAATATTTAATTCAGGGCAACACAATACTGATGACAACAGTTGAAGTTCTATGTACTCTTTCAAGCAACTTTATTTAATCTCCGACAGGTACACAGAAAAACAAAAGGTTTCCAGAAGGGTCCTCCCAACATGTTACAATGTATACTAATTAGTGTACAACATCACCGTGTATAGTGGAGCTTTAAAAACTAAAAGCCCAAGCAAGCCTTAACAACCAGATAATGTTGGAACATGTAAATCTAGTTCCACAATAGTATCTAATACAAAAAAAAACACAAACCTACTAAAAATGATTTAAAATAATATTAAAAAGAATGGATAATGTGGCCAATACACAGTCAAGCAGAGTGGCTTACATGTGATTGGCTGGAGCATGTGACAGCTGCTGATTGGCTAATGTATTTACCTCTCCAGATAATTTCAGTTCATTCATAGTTTGTGTGCCAGCCAAGTCTACAGTAACCATTTCTCTAGGGAGCGTACCACACTTATGTATGCAAACCACACGATACTCAACTTACGTGTATGCTTTAACCACCAAACATGAGCTGCTGCAAATGCAAGTTATTTTAAATTCTGAATACAGCTGCATTTTTCTGCACATGCTGCATGGCAGGGTACATTTTTATGTTCTCAGTTTAGATTTGTGTCCAACTCTAAATAAAGCACTTTGGACTGTATGTATGTAAACTTAAGTTTAGCAGTATCTTAGTATATTTTCAAAAAGTAAAAAAAGGCATACTCACCACACTTCCTGACTTTTTAAATTGACACTCCAGGAGAAATCTAAAATGAACGTCCAGATAAGAGGTGCAGGGGGCGTGGTTTGTGATCGCTACTAAACACCCCTGGCTTGTATACTTCATGAGGAATAAAGCAAATTATGAGATCAGGGATATTGTCCTGCTCTGCAGGAGTCCAAGAGAGCGCCATGATATTCTGAATTCAGGGAGGGTATGCAGGTAGGTGGTGGAACTCCTGGAGGTAGTGGAGAAATTGACTCCAGGGTGCCAGCTGTCAGGGGGGCACCGTGGAGCAGGCCCAGCAACAGGGTACTACAAAGGGGCACACAGATAAATTGATCAATAACAACTGCCTGCGCCCTAGAAATCACTGCAGCAGCACAAGTGGTGGTTATATCTATCTGTTGGGTCTGTGGAGCCACTATCTCTTGTCTTCAGACATCACCGGTGGTGGTTGGTGCAATAAAGTTTTTTTGCGGTTTGCAATGAACAAAAGAAACTTTATTGCACCAACTGCCTGTGGGGCCAGAAGATTTGCGACATGGCGCTTGTGTTGTCATGACGTCACACCGCACCACTAAACGTCAGAGGAGCTGCAGCATGAAGAGGAGCAGCCAGAAGAAGGTAAGTTCTATGAGCAGGAACTGGGGAGATGTGGGGGCAGGAGCTGGAGAGACCCTGGGGCCTGGTTGAAGAGACAGATGGGAGCTGGCTGGAGAGACAATGGGTGGCTTGCTGGAGAGAGAGAATGGGGCTAGCAGGAGAACTAGAAAGACACTGGGATTCTGGAGCAAGCCAGAGCCAATAGGTGGCAATACTGTTTGTTTTTCCTCTGGACACTTGGCATGAACTGATGCCCCTGGCAGGTTTGGCTAGTTAACCCTGACTAATCTTGATTAATCACTAATAGTTTTCCAAAAATCCACCCAAAGATTGTCTTTTTCTACAGATATACAGTTTTTAAATATTTTATTGGAAAACACATATGTCTTGTCCATAGGCACCCACTGTAACAGTGATAGATCTCCCTGAAGCAATAGGTTCCTGGTAGCATTACCCTCCCCAGTGGCATAGAGCTCCCACCCATCAAAGTTTATAGGTGCTCACTGTGGTACTACACTCCCTCTCAGATGATCACCCAATCGCAGTGGCACTGCCGACTCTCCATGTAGCATAACCCAACCCCCTCATGATCCTGCAGAGTGCAAGAGAGCATTTGTTCTTAGGGAATAAGCAGCAACCCTGCAGGGGTAATTGAGCAACTCCAATTATTTAAAAAAAGTTAGCAATAGAAATAACTTCCATGTTCCCTCTGCCTTGCCTTGTCTCACATATTTAGATATACCACTGGTAAAGCAGAATAATTGATCAATACACATGTAACAAAATTAAATTATAATAACTTTTAATATTGATACATTAAAAAAAATTATCAATCCGTATCTAGTATATAGTGATAAGAAGGCTTCTGCATATTAATAAAAATGCATATTGTATATGCTATGCTTCAATAAAAAAATATAGAACAATATAAATATATTAGATTTGTGCTGGAGTCCCTGTAAAACAAATACCCTACAGTATATGGGTCAGCTGGAAGTGGAGTAAATCCTTGTTGTACGTCTCGATAGCAAAGGTGTAATATATGGAACTGAATGTCTCCAGTACAGTAAGTTGGATGGTTGTTGGGTACATTACCAGATGTTCTGGCCATGAAAAGACATCCCAGGTCCAACAGTAAAGCAGGGTGGCCACGCAGTGAGTACAAGTACTTCTTCCCTGACTGAAACATAAAGGTTCCGTTTAGGGAGGTAAAAGGTGTCAAAGCTGTAAATCCTGGATCCCCTGTTGTGCTACTGTACTTTGATCCCTAAAAGTGACATATAGAGCATCGTCGGTGGCATCTATTTCACTCAATGCTGGTCAGGGAACGTAGCGCTACGACAGCCAGCAGCTAAGAAGTACTTGTACTATTAAATGTTTATTATAATTAATATTGTTACATGTGTCTTAATTATTCTGCCTTACCAGTGGTATATCTACATATTTATATATTTCCACTAGCACTGTTCCACATTATATGTTTTTGTGTTGGATTTATCATTAGTCCTTTGGAACTAGCAGCTACTGTTATAACATTTTACACTTTTTATATTAATTTATTTTCCGCTAATATTTGATCACACTTGATTATACCACTGAGGTACATTTTTTTGTTGTTTCACATCTATGCCTGGCTTGTATGATTATATTTTTCTATTCTTGTATGTGTTATTTATAATATCCAGGCCCATGCCCCCTCCCAAAATACGACAGATGATATCAGCCATTGACGTAACTACTACTGCTGAGAGGTCACAATGATTGGACACAGTCACAGCTGGAAAGCCCTGGGTCACTAGCACTATGCACCTATGCACAGTGCTGCCAGGTAGAGTATGCCTGCTGCACGGTGTGTGGCATGGAGCTTGGTAAGAGTTGTGGCCCCCCCAGTGTATCCCCTTTTTCAAGGGTCCCCGTTGGATCCGCCAGTCTCTCACTCACATAGCACATCTCGGATCCACTGCCAGCCACTGGCACATGGTGTAGCGTTGTTTGCCATGTTCCCTCTCCATGTGCACAGTGGGTTTTTTTTTGTGTGTGCTGTGCATAGAAGGGCATGATAAGTGGTTGACCAATTAGATCCCTATGGGAGGGGCCGAGCTGTGCTGCACAGGGGGAAAATGTGAATATTCCCCTCAGCAGCCCACTATACTATGTGCAGCACCGTGAAGCAGTTGCCGCCTGCTGCGAAGGGGGACATTGTACCCTTTTGTTGCACTGCTGAGGGCCCCTCCAACAAGACCAGGCCTGAGTACAGTACCCACCTCCCTCCTCTCTTCTCGGGCGGATCTAATAACGGGTGTATGCCCTCATACATTATATTTACCTCTACGGAGTATGGGTCGATGCTGCTGTATTTACCGGGAACATGGTGTGGGTGCCATGTTCCCTGAGATCTGCGCAATTCCAGAGTATACCTAGCAACTGTGATGGCTAGATTATAGAGACTACACACAAGCCCCTTCTCTTCAACAGATAAATGTTTCCATCTTGTTGTTTTTCTTCATTTGCATATGTATATTTGTGTATAAATGTATTTGTTGATAGCCTTAGCACGATGGCCTCTGCATTTTATGCAGTCAGCTGCTGAAGATGGGGAATTAGGCAATAAAGATGCTGCATTGACTGCAAGTTTACATCAGCAGCATTTGTTTCTTTATTACAGCATTTGTCTCCATTTGTAGCCCTGGTACATGCAGCTGCACAGTTACAGGTGAAGTAATAATCAGGCAGTGAGAAATTATGTAAAGGTGAATTAAATTATTTATGTTATACTTTGCCATCATTCTTTTTTAATTTATAGAGTATCATTTAACAACATCTACAAATTGCATAGATAATCCATTTGCTTGACCCATGACCTCAATAAAGTTACACAGTTAATGCAATCATTTCTGAACATTTTATATGAGTGTTGTTCACAGAGGCACTATGTTTTATGTCGTTTTTGTCAATGATGCAATCATAAATGTTTCTTTGATTGAAACATGCTGTTTAGCAAAATGGCTGCTCTGGTTGGTCTTGCTCAAGTTGTCTGACACATGTGTACATTGACATGTGGAATGTTCTGGAAACTTCCCATACCCTCTCGCTATAAGCATTTACCTGAGGTGATTACCATAATAAAATATTAGCAGGAATCCCAACATTCTAAGATGTTGCTCTGCCACAGTCCACACCAATCCAGTGGCGTCACAATGGAGGTGCATCGGGTGTCACCATCGTAGGGGATGACACCAAAATGCACACTTCTCCTCAGTGACAGGAGCTGAGTGCTGTCGTATGAGATTCTCCTGCAGCACTCAGCTCCTGTCACAGATGAGGAGCCAACAGTGCAGAAACTAGTCTCCGGAAACAGGCTAGAATCACGGGGGGAGCTGGGCACGCCGTGGGAGGCATTTCCCACGAGACCACACCCACGTTGTGTTAGGTCACACTCCTTTTCGGGCGCATATGGCTCAGACGCATGAGGGGGATACGGAGTGCGCAATGGGTGTCACCAGACCCGGTAACGCCTATGTTAAATCTACTATATCTCCCCAAAATATCAAAAGCTGCAATCCACAAATTACATTTACAGCAATGGAATGTAGTCAGGAAGCCGACGGTCTAAATGCCGACCGCCGGCTTCCCGACTCTCTAATCCCGGTAAGGTACTAATGACAGGCATCGGAAACTCGACGCCTGTCATTAGACCTACATCGGGAGACCGACGTCCGGCATACTGAACGAAGGTAAGCAGGGCACTGGGCACGGACAGCTGCAAGGGGGAGGGTTAGGTTTTAGGGCTACCGGGGGGACATAGGGTTAGGCACCCCCCATGAGGGTTAGATTTAGGCTAGGGAAAGGGGGGGTTAGGGTTAGGCGTCCCCATGGGGAAATAGGTTTAGCGATACTTACCTTTTTAACAATCGGGATCTTCAGCCTTGCCATGCTGCCGCTGTCGGGAATTGAACCATTGGCCATGCGGCCGGTGGTAATACCTGCTATACCCACAGCAATTTAGGTATAGTTGTCCAAATTCTAAACTCATATGTGGCAATCCTACTGCATCCTTTATAAATCCAAATGCAGCCTAATTAAGTGGGCTTACTTTTCCTGTTGTGCCTGGCCTGAGTTACAGATATTTTTTGTAATATGTTGTCCATCGAAAGCTATCAGATGGGGCTTTCTATAGGGTAAAAGTTTTAATGTTCTACATTTAGATTGTGTAATTAAGAAGTATAGTAAAGGATTAAGGGGTCTATTTACTAAGCAGTGTTAGGAGACAGAGTGAAAAGTGATAAGTAAGTGATAAAGTGCCAGCCAATCGGCTCCCAACTGTCATTTTTCAAACACAGCCTGAGAGATGGCAGTTGGGAGCTGATTGGCTGGCACCTTATCACTTTTCACTCTGTCTCCTAACACTGCTTAGCAAATAGACCCCTTAGTGCCTGATTTTACCTAAGGGTTGCATGGCTGCAGCCCACCAGTAAAATCCACTACTCCCTTTTGAGCTCCCAGTCATCCATAAGGGAATTAGCAGTGACTTTCATTGGAAGAGCTTTCTGCTAATCGCATATCAGAAAGCACTTCCAATTGTGGTTTGATTTGTTTCATATTATAAAGTATATAATGTTGTGTTAAACGTTTTATACTTTTTATTATGCTTAAAAATATATTTTATATTTTTACTACTCTTACTGAAGATAGTCCATATTTCAATAATACCCCTTTCAGACATATTGAGATTCCCGGGTTTTTGCAGGGGCTCAGCAAAACTACCCGGGACTCTCTTATGCTATTGAGTTTTTATGGATACCTACCGGTACATACCACAATCTATGGGTCTTATTTATGATAAAACTTGTTGCGTATGGTAATAGTGCTCCAGTCAATCAGCTCCCAACTGTCATCTGTTTGAAAAATGACAGTTGGAAGCTGATTGGCTGGAGCACCATTTATCATATGCAACGAGTTTTATCACTCTTTGCGAGTTATAAAAGTAGTTGATTAATAAGGCCCTGTATGTGTGTAGGCAGAATTATTTTTATATAATTAAAATACTGGTATAGTTTTATATTAACATATGAATACAGCTGCTTAATATTATTTTGAGAAATTGACACATGATTACAAAACATAATGCAGGTATAACTACTCTGTGCACAAACACATTGATTTTACAGCTCCCAAAACCGATTACATTAATATCTGTGCATAATTAGTTTACACATTACTAAATTACTGACAGATTAAATGTGAAATAGTGCAGTTCATACTCAGCCATATAACTGCCAGAAAGGAAATTAATATGGATTCAAATGGTCCTTCGAGACTTGCATTGAAATAGCAGAAATCTATAAAGGCTGCTTGCATTAGGAAATTTCTATCACTGCCATGTCTGCGGTTAATACTTTGCAAACTTTGCTAATTTGACGGAGTTATACGACTGAAAAAAGAAAGACTGTGGCCAGTAAGTTTAGAAAATTAATAGTTACAAATTCACATAATGTCTAACTGGAAAAATATATATATTTTAGGTACAGATATTAAAATGTTCTCACACTTTGTTTATACACTATATAAACTGAACTTTCTGCAAGTTAATAAAATGTGTACATATTTGCTTTCTGCAAGAAGTTTATCTGACCACTATTCACACTTGGGTTTCTGACCGCAAAATCCTTACGGTTCAGTTACTCTGTGCAATAATTACAGTGGAGCTGTATATATGAATTAACAGTTTCTGATTTTAAAGATCATCAAAAACTGCCTCTACTTACGGTACAGTATATGGAAGACTACTAAATGTTAAATACAAGTTATTAAATAAGGGGTATATTTACTAAAGTGCAGGATTTTAGAAGTGGAGATGTTGCCTATAGCAACCAGTCAGATTATACTTAACATTTATCTAGCTGCCCAGGGGTCTTCAACCTTTGGGCCTCCAGCTGCTGTGGAATTACACATCCCAGCATGCCCTGCCACCGTTTTGATATAACAGCATGATAAAACTATGGCAGGGCATCCTGGGATCTGTTGTTCCACAGCAGCTGGAGGGCCAAAGGTTGAAGACCCATAATCTAGCATCTTCTAGAAGATAATAGCTACAATCTGATTGGTTGCTGTGGGCAACATCTCCAATTCTAAAAATCCACACTTTGATGCTCATGTGGGCTTTGTGTTTAAGGAGTATGCTGCGTTTTACTTGTAAGATTTAGTGGAAAATAACCTCTGCACACAGGGAAGACAAGATGGGAGGGGGGGGCAGGAATTCATTAACTGGGACATGGCCTATTGGATGGACCAGGTGGGAGCCCTATCCTGCTGCTGAGGAGGAATATTTCCCCCCTTTGCTAGTGCGCAGTGCTGCTTACCGGCAGTGCACATAGTATTTTCCATTATGTTTTTTTCCATAGGAGGTGTGGTAATGTCTTTAACATTTGGCTATGCCCCCTTCATTACTCAGGCCCCACAGCTCTGTTAATTTCCCTGTCTGCACATAACATGCCTAAACATGACAATTATATACAAGGTAACCTTCAATAGTTTAATTATTGCTTTGTTTATTAAAGCCTCAAAACTTGATTGACTATCTAAGCCAGATATTCCCGAACTTGGTTCTCAATGTACCCTAATGCTGGGTACACACTAGACGATATGTAGTCCGATCTAGCGGATCAGACCAACATATTGGGCACATCGTTTAGCGTGTACACTCTATGTCACATATGATGCGCACTCCCACCGGTCGTCAGAGACATCCTTGGTCAGCCCTACATGCAGAGCTGACTGGGGATGTCATTACCGAGAGCCATGCTGCCGACTGCAGCATGGCCCCTGCCGGTGCTCCGTCGCTGTCCGCATTGGCAAGTGTGTATGCACTTGCCGATGCTGTCTACCCCGCCGGGTCCCATTGCTGCCGATATCGATTAGGGTACACATAGGCTGGGTACAGACTAGACAAACAGTCCAGGTTTTCCAGATTTCAAGGATATCAATATTTGAGCACAGGCTATAAAAAGCTATCTAAATTCTTTGTGCTAGAAACGGTCTTGAAGCGACATCTGGAAATCCTCCAAAAAGCTTTGAAAGAATTGCGTGTAACTCACATAGTGCCTACAGATAGGACCTTCAGAAATGTTTGTGTACTGTTCTGCTAGTCAGAGTTGCTTACAGAAAAATAAGCTGCATTGAAGGGTTATCATAAAAAACCTTCCCTATGAACTCATCACAAAATCCAACCTCTGAACTACGCAAAACAATACTTAGATCAACCAAAAACTCATGGAGGAAAGTACTATGGTCAAATAAAACAAAAAAATTACATTTTGTTCATAACCACAAAAATGATATTTGCGGAAACTGGTGAAGTATTTGAATAAAAGAACGCCCTACCAACTGTTATGCAGGGAGGTGGGGGACCTATAAGGAATGGGGATTGTGTCATAGACATTGCCACAAAAAAATATTGACCAAGTGAAAGATTAATATCAATGAATTATTACTAAATCTTTAAACTAAGTACTGAAGAAATTCTCATCTTCAAAGATAGCAAATATTTCAATAAACCAATAATCCAAAAAAATCACTTTAAATCAAGGATGGCAAGCATGTAATTACAAGAGTGAAAGACTACAATTTTGGAATGCTCATCACAATTCTGTTGTGTTTAGTTGAAGGCCAATGGCTGATAGAGCTAAATTCACACAAAGGGTTGGATTCAGAGGTTTTCGCAAAGCCGATATTTACCTAGACTGAGCTATTGCATATGCATGAAAGCTGCACTGTGCACGCATAGCGATTGTATTATGATTACACCCGTACAGGGGAAGCGCTCTCAAAGTGAGTGGCAGGTAGTCAGTGTTTGGGGGTGGTAACGGGGGGGGGGTGTTAGAAAAATGCAGGCGCTCTGGACAGTTTACACGCCGTTTCATGGGCGTGAATAAATTAGCCATTGCAATCCTCATCACTTGCGCAAACATAGACACAGCATGTCTCTTTGAATCAGGCAAATTGTCACAGTCATATAGGAAAGAGCACTGATGTATTCCATGGGACTTGATCCTAGTCCTTGTGAGTTAAATACCTACCAGTTGGCCAGCTGAGCCACAGCACTTGCTGCTGAATCAGAAACCTCTTTGGGATGAACATAAGGCAGAAATTCAGTATCACCAGTGCCAGATTAGTGTGGTCAACCATTGATACATATGCTTCTGGTACTGACTGGCTTACTGTGCTGTATTGTATTTCCTGGACTTCCACTCTGGCTTTGTTTGACTACCATTCTAGTGATAATACTACTGGTTATATTCCTGACACAAGCTTTGCTCAACTTTTGGCTCTGTTCAAACTCATAGCTACCAGCCATTGGGATCCAACTTCTGAAAGCTCATCCCGGCAGCATGCCAGTTGCAATTATCTGTAACAGTCAAAGACTCATATCCTGAAATATTCTGTTTTACTGGGATGAGAATCGAATGATGAAGTATCAGAAACATTGATGTTTTTGTATGTTTGGGGTTTTTTTGCAATCAAAGATGAGGTTCCAAGCTTTCCTCACCATCAATGGATTTATTTTAATGATTTAACAGTCTGTAGCATGTTCCCTGAACACACTGGGAGGACATACTGACAAAAGGAGTGATCTGGACAGTGTACAAAGATAGAGTGAAATATGCCTCTGCAAACAGCTGGAGACTCTGTGTACCGAGAAGAACATGAGCAGAGCATACATAAGTCAGTCCCAGTCCTCCCCTTTCAGCACTGATGTTCTGTCTTCCTTACTGTTTTTGTGACTGTCATATAACATAGAGAAAATCAGTGACAGCCATATATGACAGAGTTCATCAGTGAATGCCATACAATACAGAGTATCAGTGATTGCTATACAATACAGAGTCGTTGTTACAAGCTAGCTGCAACCTTGCTTGAGAGTCTTTCATGGAGAGGGTTGGTCATTTGTATCTACACCCTCTAGCACACCAATAATGTTGTCTCAAACACAATTTCTGAATCGTTTATCCCAAATTCAGGTCTGGTTTTAGTCTAGATAGGGCCAGGGGTAAGACCTCCCCAGTATATTACAAATACTATTTTAAGTTCATTATAACTTTCAGAAAAATATCAGGTTCTGATAATCAGAATTGCTTAAAGAATGAACATATGGCAGCTATTAAATTTAGAGTGATTATTAAATTATATTGGTGGTGCAAAATGGATCTTCTACCATATCAAAACTGGTGAAAAAGTATTTTCTGTAGATCTATATCTACAGAATGCATAATTCCACTGTCCTACTCACAATATTTCCAAATGATCCACTATGGAACAAGAAATAATAGAGATGCATTGGATGGACAGTTTCTTGAGTGACTCGGCATGCCCACATGGTCCCCCGCAAGAACATTTTTCCATCAAGCTCAGGAAACTAATGGAGCATACACACAGTCAGATGTGTCAGATGTGTCAGATGAACGAATGAACGATTTGACCAACGATTTGAACGATTTTGCAAATGATTTGAACGATTTGAACTATGAACGATTTTTGACTGCAATAAAATGACTGAAATCATCCAAAACTGACTGCAAACACATCAGATGTCAGATATCATTATCTGACCATCGGGAACACGCTTTGTTAATCGTTCAAACATGTCAGATATGTCAGATTTACCTTCAGATATAAACGATTGAATGATTTTATAAATCGTTATCGTTCAGATCTGAAAAAAAATCTGACTGTGTGTATGCACCATAAGAGGACAAACAGATCATTGTTTTCTAACATTGTAGTTGTCATCATAATAATATTGGAAAAGAAGCATCAACGCATAATTTATTTGCCCTTTCTTGTAGAATAAAACAAAGGCACTCTCTTTGATGAAAGGCACCTGCTATGATCAATAGTATCTGAATGGAAAGCAATGCAAGGATTCCTCTACTGCACTGAGGGCCTCATTCAGAGGCGGTCGGAGGATGCAAGCGGTCGCTCAGAAACTGGGCAGCCGCTTGCATCCTGAACGCCCGTCTCTGTTGCGGTCGTTAGGCTGTGGGTTAACACCCACAGCTCCAATGACCGCTCCGGTGATGGTCACGATGGTCAGAGACCATCGCGACCATCGGGGCTTACGACGAGACCCTAGGGTAGGATCTCCCTTGTCGTAAGCCCCGGAGAGCTTCTGGCTCTGTCTGAGCCGGAAGCTCTCCACTGACATCACTAGTGATGTCAGTGGGGCCTCCCCCAAACGGTAGGCGTCTCCGTTTGGGCTGCCACCCCCCCGGCCCACCTTCCAAATGGGGCGAGCTGTCAATTAACATTGACAGCTCGCCCCCTTTGGATCGAGACCCGCTTTGACCGGCGCTGTCGGTCGTAGCGGGTCTCACACATGCGCACGATGGCGCCGGCGCCGTCGTGCGCATGCTCTGTGGGGGGCCATCGACCCAGTCCGAGCACATCGGCGCTAATGACCGGGTCTGAATGACCCCCTGAATGTAGTCTACATATGTCATGTGACATATGTCATGTGATTTTGTTGTGGAAGACAGAATATGTTATTAAATACCGATATGCAAAGGAATAAGTATGTATTTAGAGGTCAATACATGTGTCAGATTCAGTATTTGTTTTGGGCATGGGACTGGTATCACTGAGCAGGACTGATATGAACTAGAGTGAATGATACAAGATGCATGAATGACACTTCTCCTCATAAGCTTTAGTCACAGAATACTGAACAGGATGGATAGCAGGGTACTTACTAGGCAGAAGAACTGGTGTACTACCTGACTATGGCAGTAACACAACTGAAGCCTAGAACACTAGCAAAAGAATGGTCCTGGAACACTTAAATAGTTCAAATGTAGAATGCACACTAGGGATATGCGCCCTCTCCAGGTGAGGTTCATAGTAGATTGCTCGAAGCTTGTAGACAGAGACAGGTTGCCAGGCTGAGGTATTACCAGGAAAGACTGAGAATGCAGGAACAACAGGAGAAAACTAGCACAATGCTTGGAGATGAGCACAGGTGCACTGATGCACAATGGAATGTACAATCTGAAGCAGGGCTCAGTAGTCAGAGTGCTGATGCTGGAATGCGGAACAAGTAGAATACAATTTGTACTAGCACTATGCTAGAGCATGGAAGGAGTTTAAACAAGGTGCTCTGGACGGAGATTGGTAGCAGAGCCCTAACTAGACTTTTTGGTGCCCTGTGGCAGAAAGAGCATTGGCGCCCCCCTCATTTTTCAAAGGGACATAATGCACCCAAAAAAAGGGCCATGGCTTCATGGGGAAGGGCCAGGGAAGAGATAGGAGAGGCCAGGAGATGCTGGGGATGAAATAAGAGGAAGCTACAAGGAAGAAAGATGATTAACAGAAATTTGACATGCCCAAACAGCGCCCCCTGACCTGTGGTGCCCTGTGCGATGGCACCTGCTGCACTACCCTAGCTATGGCCCTGATTGTAGCACAGTTCATTGGAAGAAATATGTCAGCAATTGGGTCCACAGAAGTCAGCTGACAAAAAGCTAGATGGCGGTGCCCATGCTGTGCCAGCCTCAGGAGAAATGCCATCATCCAGGGTCAACGCTTGACAGAGCATGTGTGGCTTGGAAAGACTGACAAGTGGGTACATGCCAGCTGATGAACTGGAAGCGCCGGGTGCGGTAAAAGGGTCCGCTGTGTGACAACATGGGACATCTACAGAAGATAACAGTATTATAAATTGTTCAAACAGTTTTGCCATAAAAATATAACACCCATTCTTACTGTTATGCAGTAGAGTTGCTAGCAGCCTTATTTTAGATATTACAATTACTGGCAGCTGTCAGATCCAGTATGTCACAGTTTCTCAAGCTCAGTCCTCAGGAACCCCAAACATTTCATGTTTTCCAGGTCTTCTCACAGAATCACAAGTGAAATAATTAGCTTCACCTGTGGCTCTTTAAAAATGTGTCAGTGAGCGATGACTACACCTGTGCACTTGCTAGGTGACATGGAAAACATGACGTGTTTGGGGTCCTGAAGACAAAGTTTGAGAACCACTGTCAGAGGTTCACAAACTTGGTCCTCAGGACCCCACACAGTTCACGTTTTATAGGTCACCCAGCAGGTGCACAGGTGTATTTATTACTTACTGACACATTTTAAAAGATCCACAGGTGGAGCTAATTATTTCACTTGTGATTCTGTGAGGAGGAACACATGAAATTGTTAGGGTCCTGATGGCCGAGTTGGAGAACCTGTGCTCTATGTTTTATTTTATAATGAAGGTCAGAAAATACCAATTTATATATCTTTATTTAAGTAGGAATGCATTTTTATTTTATCACCACACTTCAGTTCCCCTAATTAAATTATATCAAATTGGTCTGAAGACTTAATATTATCTTCAGATAAGTCTCATGGTCAGCATTGTACATTATGCCAGTGGATCCCAAGCTCAGTCCTCAAGGCACCACAACAGTCCTGATTTTAAGAATATCCATACTTAAGCACAGGTGATGCATAAGGTTTATCATATATATATATATATATATATATATATATATATATATATATCTATATATATATATATATATATCCTATATGTGCATCCTGTGATGCACTGAGAGAAAAAAAGACTATTTCTCTCTGGTATATACATTTAGTCGGCTGTTTGTTACAAGTGCCAATATTTTTTGTTGCTTATTTTGCCTTTTTCTGCACCAAGTAGCATTCATACAGTTGCAGAACAAATACACAGAACTGTAGCTCCTGCCTGCACAGATTGATAAGATATACATTATAACTTGTATAAAATGAACATTTCCAATTAATTTAATTTAAAACTTTGTGGTTATTTTGAATTTTTTTTTAATTCTATCCCTTATCTTTACCTTTAGTACTTTCATGTAGCCTATATATGTCACCATTCCTATTCCAATCTATGGAGATGTTAAATGACTTAGAAGACATTTGTTTTACCATGTAAGGATTGTTAGAGTAGAAGAGAGGAATTAAAACACTCTAAACATGATCATTCTTTATAAGTTCATTAGTAAACCAAAAAGAGAAAAATTACTACTTGTAGAGATAAAATTTAAATCTTCTCTTTTCTTTGTCCCATTTTATTATTTATGCTGTTACTTAAGAATGGTGAGAACATTTTGCAGACTTATAAGAAAGAGATGCGGCTCTCCTATTTCCCGTCTCCATAGTGGTTAATTAGTTTCTAATGATACTCGATACTTCTGTAAAGGCAGGAATGGGATTTTTGGTTTTTATTTTAGTGGATGCGTTGAACAAAGAAGGAGAAATAAGCCATATTTTAAGTGGCTTATTAAACGTTTGCACGGAACACAAATGGAAAGACATTATCCTGGTAGAGGAAAGGAAAGCTAAATGTTTAAAGCATATTACTTCCAATGAACCTGGGAGGTCAAGTGTTGTCTACTTTCAAGAAGTTGATTTAAGCTCAGCATATAATTGTTACACTTTGTATTAATGGCACATGATACTCTACTTAGTGTGTTCTACAGGCATACTTTTGCTCTTTGTTATATATAAATGCTAACAATGTAGTCTTATACATGAAGGAATCTTCCCAAGTAGGCCACACATTATGATATTATATACATTTCTTTGCTGAGCATTTTTTAAACTGTATCATTCTTTAGATACTACAGTACAGATAATATTTTTGGATGATGTAGGTTTTATGTTTTTTGTTGTTTTTTTGCCTCTCTGTTTATAATTGAAATATACCTGACTGCCACTGTATCCACACTACCATAAGAAGACTACAGGGGCTTATGCTGAGAGGAGCAAGTGCCTGTGTGTGGAGCTTATATTGCATGTTGTCACACTGCGCATGCTCTGGAACCAAGCCTATACTAGTACAGACAATGCAGAGTCACCATGCAGTTCTGTGACTGAGGAGGCATAACTGGACTATGATAGGGCATTTTTATGTAGGCATAATACAGAAAGAATTTGTGAAGAAAATCTCGGACTATGCAGAGTTGTATGGCAGTGTAAATGCTTCCAGACTGAATTTTGCAGCTATGATTGGCTGATGAAAATGCAGATAGATAGATAGATAGATAGATAGATAGATATGGGATAGATAGATAGATAGATAGATAGATAGATAGATAGATAGATAGATAGATAGATATGGGATATATAGATAGATAGATAGATAGATAGATAGATAGATAGATAGATATGGGATATATAGATAGATAGATAGATAGATAGATAGATAGATAGATATGAGATAGATAGACAGATAGTTAGCTTTTGTCCTGCCTCAAGGCTGCTTTCTCTGAATGCCATTTGAAGGATAAAAGATTTTACACCATCTCCCTAAAGTTAAAAATACCATAAGTTCTCAAGCATTACAGCTCCTGCGTGTTACTACTCCAAGCATTCCACCTCCCGCAACCTCACCTGGCAATTTGACACATTGTTGCTTAACATGGACTATTGTTATTGTTCCTGCATTCTGTCTTCACACATTTTGAAGTAAGTCATCTCTGTTATTAATCCAATTTACCATGTACTGATATGTGCAATATACTGTCTGCTTTGCATGTCTCTCTTTCTACAATCCTCTGTCCCCCTTCTTCTGAATCCCACTTACACAGTATCTCTGCCCACTTCAACCTATTGTTCTATGCAGTTTCCCGCTGTGTGTTAACACTTTACTCACCCTGCCACTTTAACCTATGTAGTGTGCCCTAGTTGGTTACTTTGTCTTGTACTTTATGGGCAAGATGAACAACTCATTGAACTATTTATACAGTGGGTATCTTGTTAGTCATTGTTCATTTTATACTTGTATGTCTCATTCCCATGTATTTCTTATCACACATTGTAACCAATGAAGTACAACCAACATGGCTGCCTTGCCTGGTACGCTATTGTGTAGAATGAACAATGCATATTATAGCGAGGAACCACTGGTCCTCCCACATCCATTGCCCACTTCCTAATGAAGCAGGCACTATGGGGAGGTTAATATTGTGAATCGCGGGTAAATGGGGAGGGGGCAGGGCTAACATGACATTTCTATGCAAATCACATGGTATTGGTCCCACCCCCTCACAATCAACCCACAAATCTCGGCATTCCCTTGAGGGCTTGGGGCCTAATGACGTGTAGTGGCGGGCCCCGCCCTCACCTCCATTCAGCCGGCATGTAGAAACCCAGAGGAGAGAGCTGGAAAGTAAGCAACTATGGTACAAAGACACAGATAAAGCATAACGAAACTTGGTGTGACAAAAAGCCACAGCTGCTCTCATCGCAACCCTTTTCACACATATTCACAGTCAGTCACACACAGAAGTAAAAATGCCACAAGCCCAAGTGGTCAGTTTACGCTAGTAATGTGGTTTTGTCACTTCTAGTTGTTCAAATTATGTGAATAAAATGCACACAGGACCTGGCGACTTGAGCCACAGTGTAAAAGGACACATCTGTATTCGGAAACAAAACAAAAAATAAATAAGCCCATCGGATAATACCATACTGTCCAGGATCCCAGCTGCAAGGAAGCATAAATACACAAGTAGACAACACCGTAGATGTCAGTCCTTATAGTTATTATTTAAATGAAATCATAATGATATGATTAATGTTTTATTTTTTTAAACAATGGGTTGCTGTCACAAATTAGCACAGGACATATCTTAAGACTTTCCACCCATAACGTTAAACATGTGTACACCAGCCCCATTTTCTATTAAGCATTTTTAGAACTATATCCTTAAAGCTTTATTTCTGCAATAATATTGTAGCACACGTGTCCCACAATATATTTACATTACAAGGTGGGATACGCTAAGGGTCACCACAAATGTGAACAAAGTTTATGTTGCAAAGACATCAGCCACATGGCAATTATACAGTTTGCTAGTTTCATCCCCACAGTTTTCACCTTTCTGGCTGTAATTCTGGAGCACCGAGAAATACCGAAGTCAGCGTTCAAGGATTAGCACTAGTATAAAACCAAGGGAAGGTATGCTTATTAAATTGCTCTTGGCATAGGTGATGCCTTATTTAACAGGGCGGTTCATGTAGCTCCATTTCATTCAAATTCACCAAGTCCATTTCCACAGAGGTTACAGGTGGAAAGTAATATTGTGTTATATAAAATATGAACATTATAGGCAGCAAATACAATAAACTATAGTTATGACAGATTAGCATAATTTCTCTTTCCTATAATTAAAGATATAAAGTACTTTCATTTGTTCATTTCTAAGTGTAGCTATAAAATAAAGAATAACGTTACAATATATTTATAGGCTTTCAGTGCTTTGTCTATTGGAGTTTTTATAAAAAATACAACCTTTTTTGGCTTTTTTACTAAAATGTAAAATCACCTTATTAGGAACAGGCATCACATGAAATACTGATATGTGCTTTATTCACCCCATTTATTTAAATTACATTAATGTAATCCCTAGTACTTATCTCTTTGGAGTAAATTTACTAAGAATTGTGTTTGAAGGCGATTTGTATTCGCTGGACATCGCTGGAATGTTTTATGATCAAAAACCCAAATGTACTAATCAGCATATTGGACTGACTATTTACTTTCTATAGCAATATGCAGCCATTTCTGTTGTGTGCGTGATCAGTCCATTTGCCCCGTTTACCATAGACTCTGCTGTAAAATCAAAGAATGACAATTAGCAGTGGATTCTAAGCACTGGACAGATCAGCAGTATGATCTGATGTAAAAAGGTGTTATTAAAGGGTTAATTAAAAAATGTGTAGGGTCCCCATCCAAAATCATAACTAGCCATGGACCTTTCAGCATGGTCTAGTCATGGAAAATCAGGGGAAAAACTGGCGATCTGCCTTGCACATCTGTTGGTGGTCGGTGCAGGGGTAAAAATAGCATTAACCAGCCCCAAACTAGTCAGCCAGGACTGGGAAATCCATGGGAGGGGGGACCACTTTCTATTTATATGGGCTGACCAGTTTGGGGCTGGTTAATGCTTTGGCAGAGGGAGCTCACACTGTGTGTCTCCCTGCTATGGCAGTACCTAGCACATTGGCTGAATCAGTCAGGTACTGGATAATGGAAAATAGGGGAACCCCACGTCAGCTCTCTCCCTGATTTTCGATGATGAGACCAGGCTAAAAGGTCCAGGCAGAGTTATGAATTTAGGGGGCACCCCACACAATTTTTTTTTAAATTAACCCTTTATTTAATACTTTTAATCACAAAACCGGCAGAGATTATACTGATTTGTGCAATGCTTTGGGCAAATATGCTGCTGACTGGAAGTTCCATTTATTTTGTGGATTGTGCTGCGATTTTGGTGTGACTTTGATCGATTTGACTTACACGATTCAATGTAAATTCATGAATTGTATTTGAGTACAAGTTTATGGTCCAAAGGTGTATTGTGCCAAATTGATATGTTAAGTCATGTTTAATCTGCAAATTGCTATCGATTTGGGCTTTAGTAAATCTCCGATTTGCAAAATTGCAGAAAAACACCAAATCAACCAAGAACTAAACTCAGTTAATTTACCCCCCTCCCCTATTCAAAGGGAATCATGACCTTCATTAGGTATCATTTACAGAAGGGGCTTCATCATGCCAACTGTAACCTATGCATTGCACCCTAGAAGGCTGCCTCATCTGGTACTTTCATGGGCAGCATGAAAAAAAACATGTTGATATATTCATGCAGTGGGTATTATATTAATCACTTTTCATTTACTCTTATAAGTCTTACTTCCATCTATTGCTTATCTCATATATTGTAACTTATGTAGTGTGCCCAAGATGGCTGCCTCACCTGGTACTCTTGTTGGTAGGATGAACAATGCATGGTTCTTATGACTTTGTAAGGATCCTGCATCTCGCTTTAGTATTCTGTGGCTTCCCCATTCTGTGTCATTTCTTCCAGGCATTTCCTAGTCTGCCCAGTGTAACCTATGTAGTGCACCCAAGATGCTTGCCTCACCTTGTACTTTCATTGGTAGGAATTTATGACCCAATAGGGCTGCTTCAAACCTGCATATTGTTCATTATTTTGCAATTCTAAACCTCTGCATTATGTTCATGATTTGTGCATTTAAGGCAAATCTAAACTTCTAAACTTGTGTATTATGTTCATGACTTCTGTAAAGTGCCTTGAGTCCTTCTGAAAAAAAGCATTATATAAAAGAAACATATCATTATTATTATATATATAATTATGGGGCCTATTTATCAATGAGTTTTAACATATATAATGAGTTTTAAAACTTGTTGCGTATAATAAATGGTACTCTAGCCAATCAGCTCCCAACTGTCATTTTTCAAAATATTACAGTCAGGAGATGATTGGCTGGAGCACCATTATCATATGCAACAAGTTTTAAAACTTGCGTTTGATAAAACTCGTTGATGCAGTAAATGAGCCCATATGTCTTTTATCCTTCCTCAATGCCCTGGCCCCCAGTCACCTATTGTCTCTCTGTTTATCCCCAGCAGCTTTCACTCACTGTCTCTTGGCTTGTCCACCACAGCTTTCTCCTACTGTCTCTCAGCTTCACATCAGCGACTTTCACTCACTGTCTCTCGGCTTCTCCCCCACATAATTCATTAACTGTCTCTTGGTTTGTCCCTCACAACTTTTGCTCACTATCTCTCTCTGCTGGTCCCCCAAAAATTTTTACTCTATATATAAACAGCTCATGCTAGACCAATGATTTAATTTCTATCAGAAGCCATAAATAGTATATAGCTGTACTGTTTGCTGTTTCATACACCACCACTTATATGTTAAATACAGCTGTTTTCTGTTATTGTCACTGAAGATGTCTTTCTGTACATCAGTGATTACGACATATGATAACAGAAGCCGATAATGTAAAAATGTATGAAACTTCACACAGGCTAATGGTTTTACTAGTAATCCTTTGTGAAACTAAGAAATGAATATTCAATATTTTCCATTTCAGACTCTTGACACTCTATTGATTAACTTTATTTTCCCAACAATTTTCTCACAGCTTAGTCACAGCGGATTACATTTTTGTTTGATATCTATCTAGAGATTGGCTTTGAAAATCATGTACAAAACCTTTGAAGATTTTTTTTGTCAATTGTTTCATTTGGAAGAACCTTTTGGTTTTGAATGCCATGACAGCTTCACATCTTTTGTGTTAAAATGATTTGATGTCTTTGGTCTAAATCCTCTCTGAAAGATATAGTCCCAGTATTAGGGAATGATTTCTCATTTTATCATGTGCTTAATGAGAGAATCATGAAATTTAATAAGAGATACTAGCATTGTAGGAAAACAATATTATTATTAGTATTATTATAATTATTAGAATGTATTTCTATTATTATTATTATTATTATTATTATTATTATTATTATTATTATTATTATTATTATTATTATTATGAGTAGTATTAGTGGTAGTAGTATTAACATTTATTTATATATCTCACACCTATTTTGCAGTATTTTACAGAGAATATTACAGTCTTTCACATCAATTTCTGCCACAGTGGAGCTAGCAATCAATACTTTTTAGGGTAAAACAATGGGAGTTGAGTTGCTTTCTCGTACATACCTCGTATAATATTATATTCACAGTAATGTTGTTCTGCTGTTTATAGTGAACTTGCTGATCAATTTGTTTTTAATACAACAGATATACTCTACTATGATTTTATATTAAGAATAACAATAATCACTTAGAAATCAATTAAATATTAAAGGGAATTCCAAATTCCCCAGAAACCCTGGATTTCAGCACAGTGCTATTGTAAAGATTTTTCAGTCCTCTAGCCTGAAGGAGGAACCCATGTAGATGAAAGATAATTCCCCTCAACTGTTTGAGATTTCAGGGGTGATGAGGCCGGGCAGTTCCCTCTGGGCCGGTCCCCTTGGTGGCTGGCAGCCGCCCAGCCCACTCTTCAATGACTGACCCGCATCCCGCTGCCGCAGTGCAGCAGCTTAGTGACGGCAGCCCCCATCAATAGTCTAACCCCCCTCCCCCGGGCCTCCACTCCTCCGTCCCACTGCCACGTTCGGGGCTTAGCTTAGCTCTGATCGGGAAGCTCAGCTGCACAAGTGCAGAAACTTAATGAGTTTTTTCTGTTTTAAAAAATACACATATGGCTGGTGGTGGGACTGCAGCCTTTGTGGAGCCTGGGGTCGTCAGTCAACACTGACGTCCCTGCCTCCAGCCCCTCAGCGGCCCCTCCAGCCTCCCACACAGGCAGCAGTCAGCAGATGCAAACCAGAAGTTCTCTGGCTCCACTATGTGCGGTGTCCCCTCCTTCCCTCATCCTCTGTCGTCCACTATCAGCAACTCTTATTCTTTGGGCCATCCTGTCCATCTGTCTACTGGGGCTGTGGGAGATGATGAAGTGGACCTATCCTGCCCCCTGCTTTCCATTATTACTCCTATCCTGCCCCCTGCTTTCCACTATTACTCCTATCCTGCCCCCTTCTTTGCACTCTTACTCTTATCTTGCCCCTTGTTCTGAACCCCTATCCTCTTGAAAAAGCCGCCGGTGTGCAGAGAAACTAGTTGAGGACACGGACCACTTGTGAGAGCTGAACCCAATTGCTGCCGCAGACTCATCCCCTGGGACTATTTCCATATATCTCTCCCACTCACTCATCATACATACAGCTGAAGACCTGCGCAGTCTCCTGTGAGTGAGACACTCGGAGGACTGCGGATGGATTTCTCCATCAGGATAGACCGTGGTTTTGTGTGCAATATATATTATATATGCTGCTGGAGTCGGAGCTACCATCACTTGCAAGCCGCTGGTGCGGCGGGACCATCAAGAGGGAAGTGAGTACAGCGGAGAACTGAGTTCTCTCATTCCACATTATCACATTGGAAGCGCACATTCACAGCGCATTGTGGAACATTGTAAGTTACTTAGTTTTATTGGGCCACTCTCAATTCACTGCTGTTCAGCAGTTTTTTTCTCAGTATTGGACACACTATTGCTAATTGTTGTGGAACACTGTCAGCTACTTATTTTTATTGGGCCATTCAGCTTTCAATTCATTGCTATATGAAAATATAAATTCTTTTTCTCAGTTATTCAGAACATTGCTGCTAACTGGGTCATTTTCACTTGGCTCTTTGAAGCATCAGAGCTCAGATGTTCAATCCATCAATTTGAGAATAATAGAGATATTTTACTGTGATTGTTTATTTTTTAATTGTAATTTTGTGCTTCATTTGAAGGCATGTTATTTATTTAAATACATACTGTGTGTATAGAATTATTCTTATACTCCCAGGAGTTTTATTGATATTTATGATAGTTTATTTATACTGATATTTGAGCCTTAAATAAAGGTGGTTTATAAATACACTCCTTAATATATGTGTTCTTAGACGCCGCCTACTTTTTGTTTATTTCTTTATTGTTGTTGGAAGTGTGGCAAAAACTTCCTGTGGGCATGCTGCAATCTACACAAGGAGGGGGGTCAACATCACACCATTACTGGCACATGGGCTATCTATCTTTTTTGAACTCCTATCCTGCCCCCCGCTTTCCACTATTACTCCTATCCTTCCCCCTGCTTTTTACTATTACTCCTATACTGCCCCCTGTTCTGAACTACTACTACTCCCTGCCTGCCCACACTATTATTACTCCAAGCCTGCACCTGCTTTGCCATAACTACTACTGCTAGTCCCATTCAACCCCCTGCTTCTCACTACTTCTATTCTCATTCTGCCCCATGCATCCCACTACTATTACTACTCTGATCCTGCTCCCCACTACTGCTAATCCCATCCCAACCCCAGCAGTGGTGGAGTTTATGAAGTTTATGCTCCAGGTGTTTTTTCTGGTGGGGAAGTACACTGCGCACCCTATTTTTTTTTTCTTGCGGAGGACAATGTTTTTTAATATTTTTCCTGTAGTGGCCAATGTATTTTTTTTTTCCAGTAGAGGACCAATGTGGTTTTGTTTTGTTGTGGGGTCCAATGTGTTTGTATTTTTACCTATAGTGGCCAATGTATTTGTTTTCTGTAGGGGCGAATGTATTTGTTTTTTTTCTGTTTGGTGCCGGTGTGTTTTATTATTTCATGTGGGGGACAATGTGTTTTATTCTTTCCTGTGGATACTAATGTGTTTTTTTTTTCTGTCGGGTGTCCAGTGTGTTTTATTTTTTCCTGTGGGGGCCAATGTGTAAATATCCCGGGCTGGTTTTCCATGCCAATCCACCCCTGGTGATGTATCAAGCCTTGGAGGGACATAAAGTACCAACCAATCAGCTTCTAACTGTAATTTTACAGGCTGTTCTTGAAAAATGACAGTTAGGAGCTGATTGGTTGGCACTTTGGGGAAATGTATCAAAGCTTGGAGAGAGATAAAATGATGAGAGATAAATTACCAACCAAACAGCTACTGTCATTTTATATACTGTCAATTATATTTTATTATGTAACTGTTAGGGATGGATGCAGGAATTCTAGAGGGGGTTTTCAAATGGGCAAGCCTATTTAATCATTATCATAGGAGTTAACAAGCTAGCGTAGCTACAGTGCTGCTCGGAGCTTCCAAAGCTGGAGCCGGCAGAGGGTGGCGGTGAGCACTTCTCAGGTGCTCACTGCTAGATGTAGTATCAGGGATGCAGATGACAGCTGGCGTGTAATAGCAGGAAAGCAGATGACATCTGGCAGATAATGTTAGTAGGAAGGACACAGGTGATGTTGGGAGTATAAGTAACTGTATCCATATTAGAGAAAAATCTTCATGGGGGGTTCTGGGTACTTGGACCTCCACCTCCAAGTCCATTCCTGAATGTAAAAGAATACATTCAGAATAAAAACAAATTACACATTTATATTTTGTGTCAGTAGTAAGAAGTTTAAAAATTACTCATAAATATGGCAACATGTAATATTATTATTATTATTATTATTATTATTATTATTATTATCATTTAACATGTTACGCAGCAATTTACAGAAAATAGTCAGCAGTGGTGGGAGGGTTGAAGCCACCCTGGACAATCAATACATTTATTCTGCTTACTTCAAAACTACATGTTGCCAATTGATCTTAGAACCATGCAATCTTTTTGAGTAAACCTAGGTTCAAATACCACTATGCATTATGGCCACCTAAACAAACATGTGTAATAAGACTAGTCTTCTCCCATTATGTGTACAACATATTCACATGTTATTTTAAGCCATGTATCTACTTGCCGATTAAAATGAGTGATTGAACAATAATGATATCGTTATTGTTCAATCGCTCATTAATCGTGCATGAATCGGGCATGAAAATTTCTAAAAAGACCAGCGATGCGCGCTCCCGCTGGTCGTTTTCGACATCAATCATCGCCTGAACATTCTGGTCAATCTGCCGATAATGACAGGGACAGGGAGGGTGCCTACACTGAATGACATATCGTTCAGTGTAGGCACTGCAGGTGGAGAGGAATGACTGTACGATTACAATGTTGTAATCGTACTGTCGTTCCACTATCTGCTAGTAGATACGCACCTCAAGACTTTTAGAAATATGGCAGCAGTCAGTTTGAAACATCTGACAAATGTTGTAAAATACAGAGATGACAGTGCATACGTACTGTACTTTACAATAAATGAGCAATTGCACGATTACGATGTCGCTCATTAATCGTGCATGAATCGGGCATGAAAATGTTGAAAACGACCAGCGATGCGCGCTCCCGCTGGTCGTTTTCGACATCAATCATCGCCCAAACATGCCGATCAATCTGCCGATAACGACAGATTGACCATGCTCAGGGATGAGGGAGGGTTCCTGAACTGATTGACATATCGTTCCAAGTAGGCACTGCAGAGGGAGGAGGAACTACTGTGCGATTACAATGTTGTAATCATACTGTCATTCCACTATCTGCTAGTGGATACGCGGCTTTAGTTGTGAGAAGCTAAATTTGGAAATTGTACAACAAACACCACCACAAACGTAGAAAACACATTGCTCTGCACTCTTTCTCTGAGTATTCTCTGCTAATGATTTTTTTCTAACAAATATTGATTCATTAGACTGATGAATTAAAGCTGGAATTACCCTAAAAACAATTGATCTGAAAGGTCTGCCTAAAAAAAATGAGAAAACCCTAGTGATATATATATACTATATGTAATCAGCGGTATTAACTATATAGGGGCTGATGCTGTGATGAGCTTACACCAGTTTGTGTAGTGTAAAATATACAGATTGGCTCTACGCACACCTTGAAAACGGATTGCATGTATCTCTGCATATGCAGATATGCTTTATTATGACAACTGCACCTGCTTGTGACTGGAAAGGTGGACAGAAAGGAAAGGGGCTTTCTATCATGGGCTGAGTACAGCAAGGACGAGCTCATGTCACTGCGAACAGATGGAGAGCCTCACAGAGATGGATATGAGCCTGTAAATGCCTTATCAATGTCTTGCTAGTGCAAATATATTCTGATGGTGATCCTTAATTATGTTTTCATGTGTGTGTGTGTGTTATTCTGTACACAAAATGGAGAGTTATACAGTACCTGCTGTATTAGAGAGCTATCTTTTTTTTTAAACCTAAAAGCGAATGTGTACAGTATATCACAAGCAAAACCATTGGTTATAAACATGTGCATAAGCGTATTTAATATCTGCCTATTGTAAACCCAGATGCATGTAAAGCTGCACACATGTTATGATATGTACGCCTTCGTCCATGGGCTTAAAAGCATGACTTTCACAAGCAGCTTTTTTTAGTGACAATTTCGACCAATATGTTTCCAACTCAGCGTAAATTCCATAATTAACATAATAATGTATTTTTCTTGTTTTATAATATGGAAAAAAATTTGCACTACATGGAAATATATTTCTTTTGGGCGGTATTTTAGCAGTAAGTTAATTGTGCTGATGCTTTGGATCAATAAGAAATCCAAACGTTTAACAAAAAGATTGTTTTATTATATTATAATTTATCTTATTATTTTCATTTTCATTTTCATCAGGCAAGTTGTGTAATAAATCAGAAATTCTGTCAGAATTAACATATATACAGTCAAGGATAGCGTACACTATTATGAGGTTAACATACTTGGAGTTCAATACTAGCATAGTAAAAATGTTTTAAGAAAAGTCGTAATTTAACCCCAATACAAAGAGTTTCTTCTTGGCCCCCTAGGAGCATACTTTTGAAAAAGCATTTTAGGGAGATTGTGAAAGCAGCACCTATGAGCGGCGGTAAAGTGGGCGTGTACTGCTACATCTAAGAGGCGTGTCATAAAATTGATTTGCATCCAAATGTAAATGAGCCCCAAAGCGGTTAGTAAGATCTACTTGTTAATAAACACACAAAAATACTATTCAGAAAGTGCATGTAGCCATAGGGATCATTGTGCTTTATAACCTATGCAGGGAAATGATACCTATGATCCCATTTCAGTGTACATATATATATCTCCATTTCTATATATATAATCTATCTATGTTGTTTGTCATTTAGACTACATTTGTTGCTATTTGTAAGCCATTCTTGAAAACATGGACTCAAAATTGTGGTGAATCAATGTTCTAATTCAACAATAAAACTGTTTTGCCTTATTATCAATATATATTGGGTGGTGAGTGCCCCAGTCCATCACATTGTACGAAGATTGTGATAAAACAGCTTCAAAATGGGGTAAGGTGCAATCAGTGAATCAGGGAGATTGCTAGACTCTTTAGGGATTCAGGGAGATTGCTAATATTTCAGGTAGTCTCCCTGACAATCAGGTAGAGTTGGCAAATATACCCCAGGAGCTGTGTGGAAAAGGGCCATTATCACTTTGTACCTTTAATGGGTCATAAAGTGAGTGACACAGAAATGCAACTGGGAGGTATGGGCTTCTCATTTATGAGCCCGAACAAACAGAGGGGCCTGCCATCATTAAAGATCAGACCATGAACTGCTAGATGAGCAAGGACACATCTGTATACCTATGATGGGGTTAATAAAACTTAAATATGCAGAGAACTATACTGCATGGAAATATGCTAAGGAAATGCAACTTAAGTGGGAAAGACTGTTGAAAGTCACAGTAGATCCTGATGACAGTCCAAGCCCAAATTAAGTAGAGAGAGCCATGATTAAGAAAGGTTTGAGTGTTGAGCAACATGTGAAATGAGAAAATGTCAGCTAGACATGCAGACTGCATATCAGAATGGAAGTCTCATGAGAAAAATACATTTAAGACATGCTTTTTATAAAGAGTTACATGAATGCAGAAATTAGTTATTATATAGGCAGGATGATGTATGATCTCAGCAGTTAACTTCTGTTGGTGTACACATAGATGATGAAGAAATAACAATGGCCATGTTTCAAAATTGAACACTTGATTTTGACTTATTATTTGTGGAGTTAAAGAAGAAAACACTGCAAAGTTAACAACAGACACAGTAAGATCAAATATATTACAGTTTCAGGAATGTATACTCTGTGAAACTAATGTTGAGACAACTGCATTACAAAAAAAAAAAAATTGAATTTCAAGTGTTATAATTGTCATAAGATAGGTCACAAAGCAATCAATTTAGGTGCAACAAGACATTTCAGCTGCAATGAGGAGTGGTTCATCAAGATAAGTGTGTGTGACCCTATCACAATCAAGAGAATTGAAAATCAAACGTTGACAGCCACAAAAGTTGGGACAATTAAAGCTCATTTGAGAATTGGATCAAGAACAAAAGCTACAGAAATCTAAAATGTATTTTATGTAGCAGAGATGGGAACAAATCTTATCAACATCAGTGTCCTAGAAAAAAGAGAGGCCACAGAGTACAATCTGGCAAAGGAAAGTATATAGTGAGAAACAGAAGTGGGACAATTATTGCTGTAGGCACAAGATGCCAGCAATTGTATGTCCTCGATACACAGCACTGCTATGTCACTGAAACTGTGGCATAGAAGATTTGGTCACCTTGCATATGACAGTGTCCAAAAGCTACAGAATAGGATGGTCACTGGAATGTCAGTGACTAATACAGAGAATCCCATGTGTAAAAGCTGCATATTTGGGAAACAGAATCTTCAACTGTTTCAATGTCAACAAATAGAGCTTTGGCAACTCTTGAAATAGTACATTCAGACATGTGTGGACCAATGGAAATAAAGTCTGTTGTGGATACAGATACTTTGTTACATTTATAGATGACTTCACAAGAATGACACACATATATAGTACTGTCCCCCATATCCAAAATGCTTGGGACCAGGAATATTTTGGATATTGGAATATTATGTATTTTGGAATATTTGCATACCATAATGAGATATCTGGGAATGGGACCCAAATCTAAACACAGAATACATTTATGTTTTATATACACCTTATACACACAGCCTGCAGGTAATTTTATACAATATTTTCAGTAATTTTGTGGCTCAAACAAAGTTTGTATACATACATGAAATTTATAGTTTGCGTACATCGAACCATCAAAAAGCAAAGGTTTCACTTTCTCAGTCATGCTAAAAATTTTCTGTATTTTGGAATATTTGGATATGGGAGACTCAACCTGTATGCTATAAATGAGAAATCTGAAGTAGCAAACAAAATTGCAGACTACAAAACACTTGTAGAAAACCAAACAGGCCACTGACTCAAAGTTCTGAGATCTGATAATGGTGGAGAATACAGAGAAGTGGAGCAAAATTTGAGAAATATGGAATAATGCATCAGTTGACCACTGCTTATAGGCCTAAGCAAAACAGTGCTAGTAAATGAGCAAACCACACACTATTGTAGAAAGCAAAAGCATGCTGAAGCATGCTGAAGGATGCAAAACTAGAGAAACATTTTTGAGCGTAAGGCGTGTCCATAGAAGTTTACTTGAAGTTTACTTGAAGGACCGTTCTTCAACATTTGGCCTAAATACCATAACACCAATTGAGGCCTGGTCAAAATGAAAGCTAAGTGTGAAACAACTAAGAACAATTGGAAGTACTGCTTACTTCCAAATACCAAAAAAGAGAAGATGCAAGTTGGATCCAAAGTCAATAAAGTGAATAATGCTTGACTATTGCCATGAAAGTAAAGCTTGCAGTTTATGGAATCCAAGTACAGGGATGTTGTATTTAAAGAGACAATACAAGTTATAGAGAAGCTGGACTAGACATGCAGAGCAAGTATGTGTCATTGGAGCAGCTGGAGACAAATCTGAACGCGAGACTACCAATGTGGAAGTTCAATCACTACAAAGATCATCTGCTAGATCAAATATCGGCAAACCACCCAGAAGATATGATGAGTTATTTGCAAACATTGTATTCAGTGTACCTCAAGAAATTCAAAATCCAAAGACCGACTGGTGTGAATGGAAGTCTAAAGCAGGAAAAGAGACATTTCAAAAGTTAGGTGTCAAGAACATAGAAGGCATCAAGATTTGTGACAGTGACAGCAATTCAAAAGTTATATGTCAAGAGACTTTTGCTGAGACCTATGTAGTACGTGAGATGAACTTTGCTAAAGTTCCAGTCAGGAAGGCCAAACCAAGATTACTTAATATGTTGATGTTCTTTTATATGTCTAACCTCACCTTTTTAATAGGTTGCTACGTGAAAGCTTCATGTATAATTTTGTGTAAAATAAAGAAGCTTGTAGCGAGTGGCGTGGAGTGTGCTATGGTGCAGTTTCCAACAAGGAATACTTCATTTACCTTACCGAGATGGCCACCAATACTATAACTGCGCATGCCCTGTCCCATCTTGTTCACTGTGTATGAGTGATACAGTGGAGGATGGCTGTCTTCCCCTTAGCTCCAGAGACCTGAGACAAGCACCCGCATATGACCACTGTTTCAGTGCCTGCACCATTACTGAAATACCTAAGACAGTTACCAGTTGGTGAGCTGTCTCAGGTGAGCTGTCTCCAAATGTAGCAGGATCTGTTACATTAGCAGGATGGGATGTAGTCAGGAAGCTGACAGTTGAAATGCCGACCGCCAGCTTCCTGACTGTCTAATTCTGGCAGGGGTCTAAGGAAAGGCGTCGATATCCCGACGCCTGTCAATTTACCTATGCCGGGAGCCCGACACCCGGCATACCGATCAAAGGTAAGCCGGGCGCCGGACGCTGACAGCTGCAGGGGGGAGGGTAAGGTTAGGGGCTCGGGAGGGACTTAGGGTTGGCCACCCCCACGGGAGGGTTAGGGTTAGTCTAGGGGAAGGGGGGGTTAGGGTTAGGCACCCTCGGGGGGGAGGTTAGGGTTAGGCATCCCCCCTGTAAGACTTAGATTTAGGCTGCAGGGAAGGCGGGTTAGGTTTAGGCACTTAGAGGGGGGTTAGGGTTAGGCACTAGGGAGGGAGGTTATACTTAGGCACCCATAAAGGAGGGGTTAGGTTAGTTGGTACTTACCTTTACAGCTGTCGGGATCTTCACATTAGCAGGATCTGATACATTTTACGCAGATGCCTGGATTTGCAAAGTCGCAGGTGGGTGTACAGTATCCATACATCTCCCGGCGGCTACAATATTTGCCTGTTCTTGCATCGCAGCTGCGTACACATATGCAGCAGCAGAGGCAGTAGCAGACAACTCTGTATCAGGACCAATAACTTTACTGTTCATAAACAAATGAAAACTGTTCTTGTTAGATTACAGAAGGTTAATACTTATTTAAAATCTCTTTTAGTAGATTTGTAAAAAAAAAAAATCTATTTGAATGTAACTGGTAGATGACATGTAGCTTTAAGACCTCACAGTATGCGATCAAAATGCAGGTAGCAATTGCACTTCCTATCAAATATTGATATCTTCACTTATATATAAGTAATTCATTACATTCTGTTTCTGGGGCAGCATTTCTAATTAAATTGCTGTAAACTGGCTTCTAGTTTCACAGACGTGACAGATAGCACTTCAGAATGTTTCACTTTGTCTGTGAAATGCTTTGCAAATATGTTCTGTGGAATAGAGCTGTGAAAGGGAAGGTTTTTTTGCACTCCGTATATAATTAAAATTATGTCCAAATGTTTATTAGTTATGTTCTAAGTTTGCAAACAATACAGATTTAATGTATTTGTCTATGTTAATACTATTTATTGATCAAATATCAACATTAACATAAGTCACAAACACAGCCAATAATGGTAATTAAATAGTAAATATATTAATTTTGCATAGTAAACTGAACACTCTCTCTGACTCCTGGTCATTATGTTAAACTGGATTGTTCACCCAGACAGAGTGGAGACAATCTTATCTTATTAAATATATCAATCTGTGATGTCACTAATTCCTATGGCATAAAAAAGATGAGGACACATAAATATTGGTTTCCCTCCACAGTGTTTGGATGACGGGGCCAGCTTAAGTAATATCAAACACAATGAAATGAAAATATAAATAAAATAAACAAAATAATTTATGCTGGGCATACACGGTCAGATAAAATGCCTGTCAGACCGACAGACATTTTATCTGGCCGGCTGCCAGCCGCAGATGTCGCCGGCATACACTGTGAGAGAAATCTCACAGTGTATAGCCCGACATCCGCGCTCCGCCCCCGGGGGAGGAGACATTTCCCTGTTCCTTCCGTAGGAAGGAACACAAGAAATGTCTGTCTGTCGGCCGCTCTGGGCATACACTGCCTGATGTGGCCGACAGTTTACCGGGTAAATATCGCATCGGACGGGCATGCTGCACAATCCTGCATGCCCGACCGAGCAATATTTAACCCTCGGTCGCTCCCCCACACGCTACAATTATCGGGGCGATCCGCCGATATCAGGCGGATCGCCCCGATAATTGTAGCGTGTATGGCCAGCATTAATCATACTGTATTTTTTGTTTTTCCCCTCCAAAAGAGTGATCATAGGGGAGATGCAGGTGGTCACCGTGGGGAGGGGGGATGGGATATTTTGCTTCATTAGTCCACTATGGCACAATGCTGTGCTCTATTTATTAAAAACTTCCTTTGAAAGTGGCCTTTTCTGAGGATTACTGCAATACCGCATTATTAAGTATGCCAGTAATTGTTCATAATGGTACTGCTGCAGATTACTATGGGGATTGTGAAAATTGCCTATTTACTGTACCAAACATAATAGCTTAGCTGACATCCAGTAGCTAGCACTATCTATAGATGATGGTAGTAATTGTAGCCTATTGGCTTCAATACCCCATTTATTTCTGGATTTGGGTACTTTTCTATAGTAACCTTCTTTACAACAGCCAACTGTTGAACATGTGCGTCTGGTGGCCATGCATGGACTGTATTGATAGCATATCACTTTACTGTTTACTCTTCCCAGGGATTGGGTTTTATCTTAGCCATTGTCCTGTCAAGAGAGTTTTCATAAGTAAGATCAATGAATATTTTTTTATTGCCATGATATGCAGCAATAAGAAATCATATTTAACAAAGAGGGGGGGGGGGTTGAGGGAAATTTGTAGGAATTGATATATCGTCCCCAAAGTGAGGTTAGTTAATTTATCATTCCCAGCCACAGTACAATGATAAAGCCTATTTTGCCTGTTTAGGACACCTGCATTTATGTGTTTGTGATGAGGCAAAATGTGTATTGGCTAGCCATTGGTAGCCTGTGTAAGCAAGCTCTTTATTGCACAGACCTCTGTATTTTGGTTCTAAGGGGTTTATTCAGCAATGATTTTCTTACATAAAAAATGCCAAAATCATAATTTCAGCATTTTTTATGTAAATCCTCTATTCAGCAATGGGATAATGGAGAAGATAACGCAATCATCTTCTCCATTAATTCCCATCTCACACTGTAGGGATCAGCCATTGATCTCTACAATGCTTTAACACTCTTTGCTATTCTGCATAGCAAAAAGTGTTAAATTGCTCGAAAAATCATTACTTTATATAACGCCATCTCAGAATGGCATTATATGAAGAAAAATGACTTAAATTTCCTGAAAACTGCAGGGACAGAGGCAAATTTTCCCATAAGTCCCTGCAGCATCCTTTAACTCCGCCCAGTCTATGTGCCTGGTTTGCGGTGACCGCTGGCAGGTAAGTCCAATTAGAGCAAGTTAAACCTGCAGAAAGTGATTGACATGTGTATACAGGCTTTATGTTTATGTGTATACAGGCTGTATGTTTATGTTCTATTATATTTAAAATGTATATATACATTTTCAATATAAAAGCATATAAATATACATGTATACAGGCTAGTATAAAGCCTGTATACACATATCAATCACTTTGGAAAGGTTGTAATTGAACTTAGCCCTCTGCGGTTACCTCAAAGCCGGGACGGAGACTGTACAGAAGTGCCTGACTGAGCATGCACAGTAGCAGAAACAGAGGGTATTGTTTTTGGAAACCGATAACAATACCTTCTGTAACATCGCAGGGACAGCGTGTTACCGCAACCGCTGTCCCTGCACAAAATAATGCTGAATAGCTTACTTAAGTTTTAATAATTCATAAAAAATTGTGACGATGTTGCCCGATAAAATTCTGGCCAACATCATCACTTTTGCTGAATAGACCCCTAAATCATTGGGGTTTTTTTGGGTTTTTTTGGCAAAACAACCTTAAGTGTTTTGGTTTGGTTTTTGAATTTCTTTAATAATTTATAAAAACATCTATAATCATGTAACTTCGACCTGTTTTTTTTACTATAATATTATTAACATAAATAACTTTCATTTTCAGTAATTTCCAGTAAATTTTGACCACCTCACAGCATCTGAAATCATGAGGGACTTAAATGCCGTCCAAAATATGCAGGATCAAGTTTTTAGATCCAAGTTTGGAACTTGGTGGGAAACTTGGTGATAAAATCTGAGTTGGGACTGTTCTACTTGGAACCCCAAAGTGATCCAAGCCGGAACTTGGTTTGATTGAAAACCCCAAAGTTCTGTTGCATTTGGTTTTTAGCAAAACTGAACCGCTCAGCTCTATTTTATTGTCTGGTTAAAAAAATTGGGAGAGTTGGTTGTAGTAAGCTTTAAAATTGGGAGAGTTGGTTGTAGTAAGCTTTCAAGCCAGCAAATGAAAATAAATCTTGAATATGTGTACCTAATATTTAATTAATGTAAAAGCAGAGATGAACAGGTATACTTGGCAGCATGCCCTCCCTGTGAGCAGGAGTCACAGAGCTAACATAGAGCACATAAAAAGCATGGAAAGGTAAAATGGTACAGTTTACTTCCTGAAGATCGCTCCATTTTAGTTTATTCTCTTGTTAAGGTTTCAACGGATGCACTGTGCTGCTAGAAAGTATTGAAAGCATACACATTGCCCTAGCTAAGCCCCACCCCCTCTTGCCTGCTTGCCAAATAAAAGCTCCCAAAATTCTCAGCCAGCAGTTATACTGAGTGAGAGTATTAGCACATGCCGATGTAGCAATAGAATGACTAGCAAATAATTGATGAATTTCACTGCTTTCCATTCCTTAGCACTAAGCTCATAAAGAAAATAAAACAGGTTAGGGAGAGCTTAGAGCTGCTACTTGGGACTAAATGCAAATTTTACTCATAGTAAACCCCTACAATCGATAGATGCATGTCACTGGGCTGATGCCTCAGTACTTACACCCTTTTTCTGTGTAAGTCTGAATTGTTGGAAGGAGAGTGTTCCATTGCTGCCTCCTTCCAGCATCCTGTTAGTTACACTGAGCTGGTGATCACTAGGACCCACCGGAGCACAGTTAGTAGGGGTCCGGCCTCTGACATGATTTACTGCTCATGCACGGTGTCTACACACATTGTTACTCCATTGCATCCATGAGGACAGTACGGACTCAGAGACTCTCACCACAAACAGAACAATTTCAGCACCCAAACATTACTGCTGGTACCCTATACCACCACAAATATATAAGATACAAGGGCAACCCGCCTGATGCACAACAATGCCCAGCATTACCCTAAACTCCAGCTTGCTATAATCTACACAGATTCCCTAACGCTGTTACACCTATGATATTCCTATGTCATGTGTTACTTGCTGTTCTACCAGATTACAATAAATCCAACAACATGTAAGCATACAACATGTGGAATAACCGCCACAAGTACCAACACCTGCGTTACACACACAGTACCTTGGCCAATACATATTTTTGGGGTTTTAACTCCTTATATGTAGGACTACTGCACTAAGCACATTCCACTATGCATATCTGTGACAGCATTACTATGATACTACTATCTACTGTTACCATACTACTCTGCTTCTACTATCTGCAGTCACCATACTACTCTTCTAACAGGTCGTTGTTTCAGTAACCGCATGCTAGCAGTTACCATCAATCCCCAGATTAAACAACTCTCTAATCACCAGGCTAACACACAGCAGGATCTGTTCCAAGGCCATCGCCGTGCACAAATCCAGCTGCCAAAAGTCCAAATGGTGTGGTATACACTGATACCAAGATCAACAAGGTCAGATGACATGGAATAAGAGGATCTGAGTGAGTATGGACAGACCCTTATTCAATGTGTATGATTGAGATGTCCATTGCAGGAAGTAGCATGTCGTTTGAGAAGTTGACATGTGCTGAAGACTGCCCTACATGAAAGTTTGCCATGTAGTTGAAGCAGGAGAAATTGTGGAAATCACTAGTACCTTCAGTGACAATCCAAATCCTGAAGATGTAGACAAAGCTATGGTGGCAATTGGCCTAGCGATGGAACCACATTTTTATTCAGTAACCCACGAAAAAGATGTAGCTTATGATATTTGGATAGCACTGCAAATGGAATATGAAGATGTGTGAGTCAACTAGAGTCTGAGGTTATTGGAGGCAAAGTAATATAAAGTGTATAATGGTCATGTTGGGACAATTACACTATGCCCAAGCTGCAGTGGAAGATGTACTGTTTGTACCTAACCCAGGAACCAAACTAATTGCTGTGAATGTTCTAGAAGAGAGAGGATACACAGTCCAGTTTGTAAAGTGTCTGTGGATTGTGTACAACCAAAGAGGGACTGTTATTGTTGCATCTACTCATTACCAACAATAATACATCCTTATAAAAACTGTAGCACAGGCATTTGGGCAGCTAGGGTATGACAGGGTACCGAAGCTTCAGAGTGGTATGGTAACTGGGGCGTCAGAGGACAATACTGAAAGACCAGCATGTGACAGCTGTGTGAAGGATAAGAAGACATGCTGTACATTTCCTTGGCAATGCATCCAAAGCACAAGTGCCATTGGAGCTAGTACATACAGATGTGTGTGGACCAATGCAGGTTGAATCCATGAGAGACACACATTACTTCATGACACTCATCAGTGATTCTACTAGGAAGACACATGTTTATTTCTTGAAGAACAAAAGTGAAGTAACAAGTAACATCAAAGTGTACAAGAATCTTGATGAGACCCAAACAGGTCAGAAGCTGAAATTTCTAAAATCTGACAATGGTGGAGAGTACAAGAATAGGGAACTAGCCAAGTACCTAAATGAAAATAGCAGGTAGCATCAGCTAACTGTTGCCGATACACCAGAATAAAATGGCATCAGTGAGAGAGCCAACAGAACAATATTTGAGAGATCCAGAGCTATGCTGTATGATTTAAATCTTGATAAGAAGTTTAAAGCTGAAGCTGTAAGAACATCTGTTTATCTTAAGAACTGAACACCTACAGTGGCAGTAAAGGAGATGATACCATTGAAAGTGTGGACAGATAAAAAGTCAAATATCAGCCATCTATGTGTTTTTAGAAATAGAGCTTACGCTCATATACCCAAGGAGAAAAGACACAAGTTTGATTTCAAATCCATTTAAAGTATCATTCTTGGATACTATGATCAAAGCAAAGGCTACAGTCTATGGGACATTATACTTCCATAGGAAGTTGGGTTTCACAAGACTACTTCTGTTAGTCCTAACAGGGATGTCATACATCCACAGGTGCTGCTGTATATGATTGCACCTGAAAGAGTGTCTGACAAGAGTGAATTATAAAAGTAAACAACCATTCAGGTAACAATAGATCTATGAGGAGCAGCAAGTGGAAACATCAAAGAAAGATTTATTGATGAGTTCGCTGGACTTGTTTAATGTGTACCTCAGATACTTCATAATCCAGGGCCAACCTATGATTGTCAGGAATGGAGGTTTACTATTAATCCCAATTTTTGAGACAAAGGCCTAAGAAGCATGAAAATACCAAGTCTTGTATATCCAACTGCGAAGGGAAGAAGTGGAAGAAACCCTCCATTTGCTTCTCTTGCTTTTGAGGCAAAATGTAATTTAAATATGATTAGGGCCATCAACATTACTACTGAAGATATCCATTATAAGGGCTCTGATGAAAATTACTTTAGTCAGTGTAGTTTATGTTTCCAGTGAGATGTTGAGTGAATGTTTAATTTCTTGTGCTCACATTTTTTCCTTACAGGAATGTGGATTGGAACATATTCAAAATGTTGATGTCTGTTGTGAAAAATGTCTTTGCCTAACCCTCAATGTCTTCATTTGCAGGAAAGAGACATAAAATGTGAGGCTTGTAATATGTCCTGTAGTGGATGGCAGTCTTGAGCGAATGGGGCTGTTGGAAGGAGAGTGCTCCTGTGCAGCCTCCCTCCAGTATCTTGTTACTTACACTGAGCCAGTGATCACTAGGACCCACCAGAGCTCAGTCAGTAGGGGTTCAACCTCTGACTTGTGCTACTGCACATGCAAGGCATCTCTGTGTGTCTTTACTCCATTGTGTCAATGAGGACAGGATGGACTCTGAGGGGTATATTTACTAAAGTGAGGGTTTTAGAAGTAGAGATGTTGCGCATAGCAACCAATCAGATTCTACTTATAAGTTATCTTGCACCTTCTAGAAGATAATAGCTAGAATCTTATTGGTTGCTATGGGCAACATCTCCACTTCTAAAAACCCTCACTTTACTAAATATACCCCTGAGACTCTCTACACAGCCAGAGCCATTTCAGCGCCAAAACATAACCACTAGTAACCAATACCACCACCAATATACAGTAGTATACCTTGTCAACCAATTGCTGGTGTATTCATCCAGCTCACACCCAGCACACTACAAAGCCCAGCATTACCCTTAGCTCCTGGCTGCTACACACATATTGCCTACCACTGTTAAACCTGCTATATCCCTGTGTCATTTGTTACTTGCTGTTCTACCAGATTACAATAAATCTAAGAACTGGTTAAGCATACCACGTGTGGACTAACCAGCACCAGCACCAACAACTGCATTACACACACACTACCATCAGCATCTTGGCCAATATGTGTGTACCTGGGTTTAACTTCATCTTTTACTACTGCACTAAGCACATTCCGCTACACATCTGTTACTACTCTACCACTGCTACTATCTGCTATCACCGTACTGCTCTGCTACTACTATCTGTTGTCACCATAATACTTTGCCACTACTATCTGCTGTCACCATACTACTCTGGAAGACAAAGATATACAGTGATGTATTGTGTAAAGGTAACAGAGCCTATATATAAAAAGACAATAACAGTTATTTACAGTTATTTGAAGGAAGATAAACCTTTAATTCCCTAGTTTAGACACAGGGCCTGATTCAGAAGTGCATGCAGTATTGATGTTTGTGTAGTTGAGAGATAATTTGCTACTGCACATGCACGAAAAGTCCTGAACACCCTTATGCATACCACTGAGTGTCTGCAGAGACCGTTGTTGTGTACAAAATATCTCTAATTTTAGCTTGCAACAGAAAGCCATGGGCATTTCTGGGAGGTGACTGGAAGGCGCTTGAAGTGATTGCAAAAAAGACTGTCTCATGGGCATGTAATGGGAGTGTCATGGGCATGTCAGTGAACACGGCTATGTTCTCAAACGTAAATCCACAGCCACAGAGGCCATTTTTGACAAAGTTCAGAGGAAATTACTGTGCCAGCCATAGGGCGTAGTTTCGATGGTCATCTTGATGGTGCGCCAATAGTGGAGTATTTGAGTACACCGGCAGATTTCACCTGTCCAATGACTTTGAAAGTGGGCTTCTCAGAGCTTGCAATCTCCAGGGCTTGCACGTTCAGAAGGGGAAGGCTGAGACTAGCATTTGCATGTTATAACAACTTCAAATCCCGAAAGAAATTGCAGTCGCACATGCATTAGCGTCCACCTCGGAATAAGGCAGGCATTTCTTAACAATACATAAAAGATTAAATACAACGTTACTTACACATAAACTTATGCTGTTCAATCCAGCTCTGGAAGGGCTTCCAAAACGATTAAGGGACTGTGGCTATGGTAAACAAACATTGATAATTTTTTACATCTCAGGACAAATCCAAACCAAAGTTTGACCCTCTCCATAGTGATAATGGTTGACTCTAACATTTGATCTCAACCCAACAGTCACAACCTTCCCCAGACCATCTTGCACCACATAGCACCATACATCAACAGTTATTGCATTGAGATTAATATCCATTAGGGTTTTTCATTGACTCCTCAGCTTCTCTAGCAGTACGCATGATTGGAACACCTCCACTTTGTTCAATAAACTTGGAGACAGCTTTATTCAACTTTATCTTGTACCTATCCATTTTGTGTCATGACATAGTAAAGCACCATGGAGCGTATTCTGAATGGACCAAAGATAATGCCTGGGAGCAATTTCATTAGTCTGAATATGTAAAACAAGTAAGGCAAGACCAAGCCCTAAAGCAAGTGCATGATTATTACAAATCATCAGGACTTATTGTTCAATATGAGAACACATCACCATGTAACAGTAATCTCTGAGTTTTCAGCCAACAGCTCCAAAACCTCTATAACTTACAGTTACACAAAAATGAACTTATGAGTGAAAATGGCTTTCACAAATTTGTCTTGCTAGTGACACCATTGGCCCTTAAAATACACCTCAAATGCTAACCCAGGGCCAGAAGCACCCAAGCACAACTCCAGTTAACTGTTGAACACCATGCTGTGCTGCCAGAATTAGCAACCATGATAATCAGACAAAAAAAGGCATCCACCATCTCCAAATTCACCTTGTGGATGTCATGATAAAGGACCTTTGCAAACAACAGCATCATTGAGAAATACAAGCAACATGCAAAAATAAGTTTTCCTACATATCCAGTAGTTGTCACAGGGTCCTTTCTAAACTAACCTGCTACTTATGGTCTTCCAATAATTTTGTCAGCTAATGGCTTCCCATACTGAATAAATCTAATTGAATACCTAAAAAATTGTGCACCTTGGAAAGAAATCCCAAAATAAAATGTAATTGTTCTATAATACATATTACAATCCAGCAAACATTCAAATAACCTGGTCCATGCTCAAGAAATTGTCCAAGTTGTGAATGACAAAATTCAGCTGCATCACTCATTTTAATAGGAGCACAAAGGGGAGCAGCCCAATCGGCAGAAGTCTGTGAATAAAGCATGATGCATCCCATAAGAAACCCAGCCAGTAGAAAGAGAAGATTCAATGTCTGTCTTCACCAATAAGGAAGAACCATCACCCACTTCCACAGAGAAAATGCTGTGATGGCTTTTCTCTCTCAATTATAGCATGTTCAGGGTGTGGTGAAGCTTGTCGTATGGACAGTAGGGCTGACTTAGTTGAGAGGAGAGATTAGGTGAAGGGGTAGGGGAAGGGTAGTATACTTACCTTTATCTGTCGGCATTGTGACCCAGTTGGGTTGCTCGCATCAGGATTCTGACCACCAGGATCCCAAGCGCCGGCATCCTGTACCCAACCTGTACCAGCCCCATCTCTGGTGTAAAAGATACTTATTAAAACAGGCATAATTATGCATACACACAATACACAAGCACGCAATTCTGTCAACATGCCATCACTGAATTTAGCCTATGTGAGAACGAACAGTTACAGGCCATTTATACCCCTTTAGTTGCAAGTAAGTATGTTCTCGGATTACATACGACTCTATATTGCCTGTACTAGCGTATGCTTCAATCCAGAGCATACGCTGAATGCAACCACTGCATTAAATTCTATTCTGGTTATCAATCACAGTATTATTTAGTAATTGGCTGTTTGTACTACAAAGGCATGAACAATATAATGAATTTTAGTCAATTAGCCCATTTCCCTACATAACTGTGTGGTATTGCCATTGTCATCAAAATATTTGTCAGATATTTATTGACTTTATATGTCTTCAGATCTTACTATTTTGCAACCACTTTTTTTTTTACTACAATATTATGGGTTTAAAGCATTCAGCAAATTTTACAATTTGAACCTAATATTTTTGCTGCAGCTATTAGGTATTTTTGCTTTTTCTGTGCTCCCTTTGATCTTATTTTCTGCAAGTTATTATTATTCATATCCCTTAATAAATACACATGACCACAAACAATGTAATTTGTTGAATAATGTATTTGTAAATTAGTTTTGTTCCATCATAGCCCATTCCCAAGGTTTCGCTCATCACAGGGGATTGTGGTACTCATGAATATAAGTACCATTGTGAGTTCTATTATAACCATATATCTGGAGTTGTTGAGAGGACAGTTATATAATCTGTATAGGTTTGTGTATATAAAAGTGAGAACATTTGTATTTTCTAAATTAAAACATACATAATAAAGAGGCCTGAGCAGCCTGAAAAGCTTGTAGGTGAAAATGCTAAATTGAAAGGAACCACTATACTTTTAACATCAATGGGGCTTTGTGCAATTTGAGTTTTGGCATTTTGCTAAATTTTCACAATACACATTAAAGTTCCTTCTTAACTGCCATTTCATACAAAATTTCTAAGTTTGCATTATGCAGAATTTATAGTGCATGAATAGTGCTGAGATGGTGGCAGCTAATTAATTTTGCTGGTTGGTTGGAGTAGGTCTCGGAAAACCTGTGGGCAAACTCCATCGGTAAAATATGCTAAATTTTGCTACAAGATCAGGGTGAGGTGATTATTTGTATAAACAAACAAAATCTTGAAAACTATCTATAGATATATCCCTTTGCTACTATATATAATTTAGCCATGTAGTAAGTAAAAAAAAATATATGATTTAATTATAAACAATTTGGGATAGTAAAGTACACAATCAATGGTTATGTGCCTTTTAACCATTATAAAAAGTCAATTACAACATTATTTCAACAATGATTTTCCTATTTTACGATATGATAGTTGGACCTATTTAAAATGTTTTTAATGTACAGGAAAAGTATCTGCTAGATGTTAGTAACACATTTTGTACCTTTGTATAGTGTTTTGCAAAAATTTGTGATGGTTGCATTGATAAATTGAATCTTGGAAGAAGATAAATCTTTACAAATTACTTTTGTAAATACAAATATTCTTCAACAAATCTTACAAAATAAAATGTCAGACATAAATAAAAGATCAAATGTTCATGATAAATGATATTCGGAATTGAAAGATTTTTTTTAAATTAACTTTTTCTGTGTGAACCAGTAATGAAAGATTTACAAATGTAATGAAAATAGAAAATTTGGTTATTATTGCCAACATCACTCTTCTCTTTTCTGCAAGTTCCAACTTTACTCCATTGTAATAGCAAAAAGTCCATGTTTTAATTGTTATTAATATATATTTCTAAATGATTTTAGTATTAACATAGACATATGTGCTGAAAATGAGAAATGCCTACAATCTAAACTGTTTAGCAAGGTTCGAAATCAATAATTGTTTATAAATTTGCTTTGTAAACTGATATATATATATATATATATATAATGTAAATAAATTTCAATCACGCACACTTTACTAAAGATATCCTTTACCAAAAGTTACAGTCAGAGAACATGTAAGAAGATCTAAATCACTGTATTATCATGTCAAATGGGTACAGTATGTTAATTAGTGAAATAGTAAAATGTCTTCCAAATGTTGAGTTTTCATGAATATCTGAGATTCAGAGTCACTAAATTAATTTGTGAAAGTTTTGCTAAGAACAGTTTCAGAACAAAATTTTGCTTTTATAAAATATAACTCCTATTTATTAAAATATCAATGCAAAACAATTTGAGATAATATACAAAACAAATATATATTTATATATGTTTCAACTACCTTTTTGTAAAAAATACAAAATCATTGTGTAAGGTATTTCCCTGTTGAAAATTAAAACTACTGTGTCTAAATCATGGAGTCCTGCAAACTAAAATATAGTCAGACAATCTCTATTAGCAATGGTTACATGTAATGTTCCTTGATTTAATTGAATATGATTCCTACATTGCGTATTATAAGTCCAGCAGCAAAATTATTACTGAAAATTGTATTCAAATAATGAAACCATTGTAGCTATGGATCCATTCAGTCTGTAATAGCCACAGGGAATGTTGTATTTCTTATTCATGAAATTATGAATAAAGGGTTACCTGTAAAGTGCTAGAGGGTCACGTGTCTGTCAACACCTTTTGTGTTACTAAAATTATTATTATTATGCAGACTCTATAATGCACCAAACTTAAGTAGATTTGTACAATTTCTAAGAGGTACACAGGCAATACAAACTAAGAACAAACTGATACAAAAGAGTTAAGAGGGCCATTGTCTCAACAATCCAAAGTGTTGGAGCATAACAAGGGAATGCTATAAGCCCATTCTTCTAGCAATGCCGGCCAAGCAGTTTCTTATTTAGAGCCAAGTAACCAATTCAGCCTTTTAACACTGATTCTAAACGCAAAGACATTATAGTATAATGTACAGTAGCAAAACACCAATGAATGTCTTTTTTTTTTCTTTTGGGATCACACACCAGCAGATGGTGCTGTGCAGCATCTTATCAACTACATATCAAGAAGGATATTATCAGCTCTTAAAAGTTTCTGTGCTGCAATTCTTGAGCTGAAACAAATGTTTGTTGAATTAAGTACTGATTTCCTTCAGTCTCGAGACTATTTTACAGGCTGTTTTTTCCGACTGTTTGCATATGCCAACATGTACCCCAACCACATCCAACCGTTAAGCCCTCCTACACTTGGTGTTTAACTGTTTGTATGTTCCTTAAAGATTTGCAACACGCCTTCCCATAGTTTAAAATGCTAGAGAGGACACAGAAGGGCTGAAAAAAATGTAAGTAAATCTGGATCCTTGCTACTTTGCGACAATAAATAATTTAGAGAATTTTCACCGCCCATTGCAAATATAACAAATCAAAGCTGAGTGAACACAGAAAACCAATAAAACTATCAACACTTCAGCTAAATAAACTGTTTGCATGATGTCTCTTGCCGTCTGATCAGATATAGCAGATAGGAAGGGGAAATATAGTGTTACAAGGAGTTAATCAAAGCATTGTAAGGAATAGATCATGTGTGCAGGACAATATGATTGTGTCCTTCTTCTATCTATACTTGAGAATTAGATTTCTGCTCAAATTAGATTCTTAAATTAGACCAAACACTTTAATCCTGAGTTGTTCAGTTTATGCTTTCAGTGGCAATGTGTATTATTGTAATGCATTTGGTAATGTTTTCACTTTAAATACAACAAGCCTATGTGAATCTAGAAACTGCTATGTGCATTGAGTTTTTTTAATTGCATATTTGGCTTAATTACAAGCAATCTGTATTAATGTAAAATAACATAAGCGCTACTGTAATGTATAATTGTGCTCTTAGCAATAAGCAGGTGAATAATTGTGTAATTGTGTCAAGCACTTTATTTTATATATTTGTTAAACCTCTTTTATACAATCTATAAAAGTTTTATTAATAGGGCTAATTTAAAACACTGTTTTCTTGTTACTTTGTTAAATACACAGCAACAATTTGCCAGACCCTAACTAATTTTTCCCAATATTGCATATATACAGAAAGATTTGAACTCCCTGTGTATTTAATATTCTGGCAATGTAGACTTTAAATGCTGATAATGTTTCACGTATTTTTAAAATAGGTGTGTCATTAGTTCTCATTAAGCAGTCAGATGTTTTGTGATAGATCTTAATTAAATGAGAAAGACTCTTGTTACAGAGCTGGGATGAAGGAGGAATTAACTTGTGCTTTCTTTTAAATTAAAGAACACAAGGAAACACAAAATAAACAAACAGCACAGTGCTATAGATAAACTATCATGTTTACACAGATGTGTTACATTTTACTACAAAAATATAAAAATAAAATGGCCATGCAGATTTTTTAATAGTAGAAACATGCCATTATAAGTATTCCGAAGTTAAATTACAGTCTGTGTCTTAGGCATCTGTTTTCAATTAGTTAATAGACAAGGAATACATTGGTACTCATGGAAAGAAAGGACATCAGCAATTTTAAGAATATTAAGAAACTTGTCATTTGTGTATTTGTAGATGAATTATATATATATATATATATATATATATATATATATGTGTGTGTGTGTGTTTTTGTGCAGATATATATTCATATATATACTTTATTTATATATATGCTGTATATATATTTATATATATATATATATATATATATATATATATACACACAAATATGTACACACATATACTTCATTATTATAATTTTTAATTCATGTAAATTATTAGGTGAAACTATTTTTTTTACAAACTTGTAATCTGTAAAAAAAAAAAATCTCCAATTAATAATATATGCCATACATTGTGCACCTAACAATAGACAATGGTTGAAAGAAAAAAAATATTTTGATGTAATATGTAATAACCTTGAACATTTAAATAATTTATTTAAAAACTAGGTTTACCTGTTTGCTTCTACATAACAAGAAATTTACTTTGATATTACATGGAAAGCCAACAGGAGATGTGGCTTCAGTTTTTATCCCCCACAGAAAAGTTATTTTACAAATGATGACTGTTAAAATCTTAGGTTGACAGTGTTAGATATTGGGAACGTTTGCAGACCAGTGTGATAAAAATAAACTTTTTGCAATACAGCTCTGTTCACTGACATGTTATTTTCACTAAATAAACTAGTACGTAATGTCATCATTAACAATATGGCGGCACTTTGGTCTTGTGAACTAAAATATGCGATGTACGATCTTGCCCATCACAGACTAACAATAATTTTGAGGTAGTTGTCTCTGTGATATATGTGAAACACTACAACATGTCATTAGCTGAATGTTGGTGGTTGAGAATGAACATTTAGATCATGTATTAGATGATATGTCCATGTTATGCCAGCCAAACACAAGAAAATCTAATATTCTCAAAAATGTTTTTCCTGACCTGTATTATATTTTTGTAAGTAATGAAAATACAAACGTGAAATTTACTTTTCTGTATTTCTAGAGGATCTCCTTTGCACAACTCTTATATACTGATAAATTTGATCTGTGAGTCACTTCTTTGTGGTTTCCAAATGCTCAGCTCCTATTACGTGTCCATTTTCTGGTGATACAGAGCAGGGCCAGGTTTTACCAGAGTTAACAATATAGTGAACACATGTCAAGCAATGTTAAAAAGATAAGAGACAAGTTTTGAGAAGTTTGCTGCATTAGTGGTGCATTATGGTTCATAAAGCTTTGACTTCAATGTATAATATATATATATATATATATATTTATATTATATAATCAATGTTGACTATGCTTTGTATGCATACAGTATGGGAATATGCAATAAAACATACTCATTTATAGAAAGCATGGAGGAAAACCATTTTGTATAGTTATAATACATCACATGGCATTCTAAATATACCTTGTTGATTAATACAAGTCACAGCTTTCAGTGTTATTTATTATACCTCTGTATTATTATAACATTTGTATTTGTCTATTTAAAATATTCTCTGCTAACTAGCCTAACATTCCCTAAATTCTAGAAATATCATCACTTTCTAGAAAAAGTCCAAATTAACAACAGAGGGTTATCGATTTTATTTAATCAAATAAAGTTGCTTAACCACTGACTGCATAAAACGGGGGTTGCTTTCACCGCATTGTAGAAATTAACCAATTTTGTCAGGCTAATTCCTTGCAAATAACAGTTGTCAGTTAATTCCTTTCCCTAACTTTTAAAAATGGAGGACAGCTTTATATATTCTGTGAGACTTGGATCAGTCATTGTGTAGGCTCCTTTGACAAAACCAGCTTGGATCTGCAGAAAATATTAATCAAGACGTTTTTCAATAAAACACTTTTAAGGTTTTCAGCAGTACTTTAATATGTCTAATTGAGTTGCTCATTAAACAAAAGATCATTAGCATTTACTTAGTTGACAGGATGAAAAACAAAGTAAAGGTTCAATTTAATAAAAATATAAATCATTGCAGAATTTGTTGAAGAAGCTTTTTTTTTGCATGCTGGAAAGAATGTAATAGAGAAATAATACATTAAACTACTGTAAACTAATACAATCTAAGAATATATTACTTAATGAAATGTAACAGATTGAAGAAAAAAGAAAAGAAAATTAAAAGAATAGGGATTTCCAATACAGAGAGCCTCACGTATAATAGCGAGAAGACACTGTAAGTCTATTTTCACACAGTCATGTAACATGCTGGCAAGCCTGCCTAGCCTATGTAACCTTCTCACATATGTCTTGTACACCTTCCCAATCATTCTGTCTATTTATAAATTAAGTGGATTACTTTTCTAGTACGATCCTTTCACAGCACTCCCTTGGATGCTCTATATTATTAGGTACAATAAGTTCAGCTTCACAAATCTGTTAATACATAATATAATCCTCTTATGTTTAAACCAGGTTAGAGGGAAGACATAAGATTTATATTTGATCATGCAGAAGTGCCCTTAATCAGATTTACTTATTTCTCTGCGTTAGTGTTTTTGCAATTATCATAATTGTTGTTCTAAATATGTTTGTCTTAATGTCTGACTTTGGGTGTAATCTTCCCTCTGCAAGCTGTCTTCATTACAACGACTGGAATTCCTGTACAAAAAGACCTAATGAATATTAACATGGCGTCTCTGATGCTTTTACAAGCAGCGAGCAGCTGAGCTGACTGTAACAGTTTACGCACACAGCCCTGTAGTGATGAAGGGACCCCTCTCACAGACACACAACTCAATAATCCCTTTCTCAGAAAGTCAAAATTCCCTGAGAGATAAGAAGAAAATCAAAGCTGCACATCAGACAGAAAATGACTGGTTCAGCCTCTCTATTAAAATGCAAAAGTTATGGATTTTTGTAAGGGTGATGGGAACCTTTGCTGTTCCATCGATTCCTTTTTTATAGTTTAGCACTTTCACTAATATCACCTTAAAAGTCCAAAGAAAAAAATTGAAATAAAAGAATAAAATGTTTCTTAAGTACTATTAATGGACATAAAGTAGTACACAATGGGGCATATGTATCAAAGCTTGATGTGAGATAAAATTGTGAAATATATATCACCAACCAATCAGCGCCAAACTATAATTTCTTAAACACAGCCTGCAAAATCTAAGTTAGAAGCTGATTGGTTGGTGATATATATCTCACAATTTTATTTCACATCAAGCTTTGATACATATGCCCTTATATATGTAATATTGTTTGTCTGTGTGTTTTCACAAATTATGTAGGATTCATTTGGATGAATGACATCATCTAGTGCCTCTACACAGTGTGCCAATGGCATTGTTCCTCTCTAACTTTGCCACAGTCCAATAACATGGGACTGTAGGGTGTTCAGAGATAGTGTGGTACAACTCAGATGGCAGTCACTCTTATGGTGCATACACACGGTCAGATTTTTCTTCAGTTCTGAACAATAACGATTTAAAAAATCATTCAATCGTTCATATCTGAAGGAAAATCAGACATATCTGACATGCCTGAACGATGAACGATGCGCGTTCCCGATGGTCAGATAACGATATCTGACATCTGATGGGTTTGCAGTCAGACTTGGATGATTGCATTCATTTTAATGCAGTCAAAAATCATTCACATCGTTCAAATCATTCAAATTGTTCAAATCTATGGTAAAATCATTCAAATCTTTCAAATCGTTCAATCGTTCATCTGACAGATCTGACAAATCTGACCGTGTGTATGCTCCTTTACAATGTATGTAAACAAATCTTGATCATCTGTGTATGTTTCCTAGGAGCTCATCTTCGGTTGTGGTCCTACAGGAGGCTGCAGATGTAGTGTACTTAAGACTCCTTGTGTATACCATCATTAGTATACTACTCCTTAATATACCATTATTGCAGTATTTCCATAATGATAATACAGTTATACAGTCATTAACACTGACTGGGGACCAGGTAAGCAGGCAAGCATACAGTAAGCAGGACAATTTGACTTATACTGCAGTGCTATCTTTGGCATTTTATGATGTTAGAATTAGAGATATGCGCAGACTCCATGTTTTGGTTTTGGTTCGAAATCATCATTGTGTTTCGATTTTGGCTTTGTCAAAACCACCCTCAAGTGTTTTGGGTTTGGTTTTGTTGAGTCTCTTTAAAAATTAATATAAACAGCTAAAATCATGTAACTTCTACCTATTTTTGTTTCTACAATAGTATTAACATCAATAACATAAATTTCCATTCAATTACAGTCAATTTTGACCACTGGCTAAAGTAAGCAACACAGCAGCAGCACAGACACATGGCAGTTTAAAAGAATATAGCACATCTAGGAAAAACAATTGTAAGTAAGTGCAGCTCACTTCATGTTCACTTCTAACAATCGTACACACTGGATTGCAGGTGCTAGCTAGTATCTGACAAACAAGCATACACAGTGACAAAGATGCCTGCAGTCCTTTACTCTACATACTTCTCACCAACTCTCTCTAATGGTGACAGGTATATAGTACTGCAGCATGAACTACAGCCCACACCCTCTCCATACACTCTGCTGTGTGAAATGGCACATGAAATAACGAGGGAGGGACTTATATGCAATCCAAAACACGTGAGAACTTGGCGATAAGGCCCGAGTCAGGACTTGGTTCTACTCGGAATCCCAAAGTTCGGTTGTGTTCGGATTTCAGAAAAACCAAACTGCTCATCTCTAGTTAAAATGAACTAAAGAAGACAATATATTTCAGATATTTGAATGAAAAGACATATTTTAAAGCTATTTTGTCAATCCCATCTCTAGATATCTCATAATTTGTGTCTTATAGCCAGATTTGTTTTGTGCCTTAAATGACAATCGTACAGTACATTCCCTATTGAACACTTCCACAGTGACTCAGATAACATTTCCGAGCATACTGTGACGTAACTACCAGCATACAAGTTCAGTTCCTTGTTTTTGGCGAACACACCAAAAAAACAGAGTGTATTAAAGAATGATGCATTTCCATATTTTTTACCTGTCATTTATCTCACATTACCTGCTCTTACTTTCTACTTATGTGTTTTTTTTTTAAATAAGTTAATTCCCTACCCTGACAGTATATTGTTTTCATCTTATAATTAAATAGATGTAACAGATACTTATTAGTATTTTAACATTGTTACTAAAATAGCAGATTAACTATGAACTGAAGTGAATATTTTGGGACTTGTTTAAAGCTGCGTATTTACTAGCAGATATTAATGAACGATTGCACGATTACAATGCCTCTCATTAATCGGGCATGAATCGGGCATGAAAATGTTGAAAACGACCAACGATGTGTGTTCTCGCTAGTCGATTTCGACATCAATCATCGCCTGAACATGCTGGTCAATCTGCCGATAATGACAGATTGACCATGTTCAGGGATGAGGGAGGGTGCCTACACTGAACGACATGTTGTTCAGTGTAGTCACTGCAGGGGATGAGGAACGACTGTACGGTTACAGTGTTGTAATCGTACTGTCGTTCCACTATCTTCTAGTGGATACACACCTTAAGACTGTTACAGAAATATGGCAGCATTCAGTTTGAAACGTCTGACAAATGTTGTAAAATACAGAGATGACAGTGCATGCTTACTGTACTTTACAATAAATTATTATCATAATTATATAAATAAATCATAATGTTATGTGTTTCATTTCAGCACTGTATTTAAAGTGCATTGGGAAAACAACTATTTAAAAAAAAGTAAACATAAAATAACAATGTGAATATATTTAACATCATGTATCTATTTATAAAAATAACAATATTTTTTTCAGAAAATGTTTAGAAACAAATTATTTTGAGGTAGTCTGGCATGGCATTAGGTTGTTAGTGTTTTTGCAGTAAATTGTCAGTATTTCTTATGCACTACAAAAAAAACTGTGTAGAAGTAACATGTTAATCTTTTAAAAAAATTGGTTGAACTCCAAGGTAGGAGTCAATATATAAAGGTGATTACAGTACTGTACGAGACATATCTGTATTATGTGGGGATGTTTGAACTCTGTGAGAATCTCTCAATAGTAATTATTATGCCAAGCGCCCCATTGGTACAATTACACTAAACCTCTAATTAACATCCACGAGATTAGATTCCCCACATGTTAAGTCTGTAGGAGCAAGGTTGAGTGAAGCATTTTAAACAGTTTCAAAACATTGTATTGTCTTCATTACAATCTTTATACTTCAGTAAAGATGGGTTTTGGATAAAATGCACTTAAAATAATCCAGCACTGTCACTAAATATAGGAGTGAGAAGGTAATTGTAGTGTCTTCATGAGATGAAGCTTGGTTATTTTTTTTAAAGGTGACATTAGACAGTAAACTTTGGAAGACTGTACATTTGACTAATCCCTTATGTAACATTAGTCCTTCTCAAAGTCAATTTATCAAGTGTATTTTTACACTTGTGGATGGTGTAAAGAGAGCAGTCCTGAAATCATCTTTCAAAGAGGTCCTCACAAAGATTCCGGGATATGCGTTCTAAAACACAGAGCTTGTAATAGATTCAGTTTACAGGCTAGGACATCATCAGAATTTTAGTCTGATGGAGGTAGTTTAGGAATAGTCTGTCTGAATTATAATAACAAAAGCAGAAGAAATGCTAACCTAATTATATTCTAATAATAAATAATAGTAACAACAGCAATAATAATAATATGAACAATATTATTATTAATAATAATAAATAATCATAATAAATAATTAATAATAATAAATAATAATAATAAAAATAATAATAATAATAATACAAGATGTGATTCTTCAAAGATTCACCATGACAGGAGTTGGACCTGTACCGAGCAAATGTTTCCCATGAGTAGAACTACATGTACAGATGTATTTCACTTTTTACCAGAGTGTACTAATCTAGTTGGAAATCTAAGATGCTGTTAAACCTATATGTTTCCCTTTGTTTTCCACTGAGGCTTTGACTGTGAGTAAGCTTAGTTACTGATACTGTGTATAGTGGAGGTTATTTATGGTGAGCAAGCATAGTACAGCCCAAGATCACAGAATTTGGCATCAGCACATAGAGAGCATACCGTAGGTTTAGCAAAGATAAAAAGTGACTATACAACTTTATCACTAACCCTTTTGAAAATTGTACACATCTATGCATTTTACAAGTGCATAACCTGGTGCTTTGGTACAAAACGACATCACCAATTCTAAAGAAATCAACCTTTGACCAAGCCTCTCTTTCCAACTTCTGCCCTATTTTTCTCCTCTGCTTAAGCAACCAACGACTACCTACATTCTCAATATCTCTCCTTTCAGTCTCTGCAATTGGGCTTCCACCAAGACTGTTATCACAAAATTGGCCAATTATCTACTTACTATACAGCAAAGTCTTAGTGCTTTATTTATCAAAAATGTATAAATTTTCAGTGTTTTTAGTTACAAGATTTAAAACAGTAAAACATTAAAAGCAAAAGCGAATTAGTTTTAATATTTTTGGCGCTTTAAGTTTTGTGGCACAAAAATGCAGAAAAACAAGGGTTTTGAAAACACCTCTTGACAAGTAAACCCCTAAGGGTCATTTCTTTATACTCGTGGACTTCTCCAATCACTTGAACACAGTTGATTACCCTCTTCTCCTGGACACCCTTCACACCATTGAACATTGGGACAGAGTTTTTTCTGGTTCACTTGTATATATCAAACTGCTCTTTTAATGTGTCTACATCTGGTACTTCATCACCTAAACTCCCACAATTAATTGGTATCCATCAATGCTCTTGACCCCTACTTTTCTCACTATACATCTCTTCTCTTGGGGAACAAATTCATTTATTTGGTCTTCAGTCTTACGTTTATGCTGAGGACACCAAATCTACTTCTTCCCCTGACCTTATCCACTGAAAAATTCCATTGAAATTGCACTCACAAAAGTAGTCAGTGATCTACTTACTGTACAAAATGTTAAAGGGCCATTTCTTCATACTCATCCTCCTGGACCTCACTGCTGTATTAACCTCCTATCTTGTCAAACTACACCTTTAGAGTGTCTACCTCTGGCATAACTTCCCTTCCTCACCCAAAATCATATTGATGACACCCAAATATACCTCTCCTCCTTTGTCCTCTTCCCTTCTGTACTTGCTGGACATGTCCAAATCATATTATGTAATTTTCTTACCCAAAGTGCAACCAAAACTTGTATCTACACTTCCATCCTCCTCCTCCTTGACTACTGCTACATCCTCCTTTCTGTCATTCCCAAGACACATCTATTCCCACTTCAATCCATTTTGATTGCCACAGAAAAGTTACTTATCTTCACATCTACCACAAAACTTTGCAAATCCCTACACTGGCTCCCATTGTCCTACAGATTACTCACACTGGCAGAATAAAACTCTCAACAGCACAACCTATACATCTCAAACCTCATCCCAAAATATTCTTCCTTTCACTGTCTGCTAAGCTCATTGCCTTCTCTATTGTAACCACCCTCACTTCCATGTATTATGTATCTTTATTTATTACCAGTTATTTTTATATATAAAAATTAAAATGTATATATACAGTGCATCCAGAAAGTATTCACAGTGCTTCACTTTTTTCACAATTTGTTATGTTATAGACTTATTCCAAAATGGAATAAATTAATTTTTGTCCTCAAAATTCTACACACAATACTCCATACACAATACTACGTGAAAAAAGTTTTTTGAGATTTTTGCAAATGTAAAAAAAAAAACTAAGAAATCACATGTACATAAGTAATCACAGCCTTTGCTATGAAGCTCAAAATTGAGCTCAGGTGCATACTGTTTCCACTGATCATCCTTGAGATGTTCATACAGCTTAATTGGAGTCTACCTGTGGTAAATTTAGTTGTTTGGACATGATTTTGAAAGGCACCAGAGTGGGTGCTACTATTAGCACTATTAGCCAGAGCAACTCTGGGGGCCCCACACCCAAACACTCACCCCAAAATAATTGTTGCTACCTAACAGTAGCACCCACTCTGGGTCATATAATTTCAAATTAATGTACTGCATGATAACAGAACATGTATAAGCCGAGAGCTGACTCACCTAGGAGGTACCACAGAAACCTCCAAATGGCCCTATACGGACCAACACATCCTCCCAATGCTGGCTCCCTTCATGCCTCACAGAACTGCAAACAAAAAGTATGGTGGTGGCTCACATCAGCTTAATGACATTGCACAGGTGCTTGTAAAGGGTGGGGTTTACACTGAACTACAGATAAAAAAAGGGATTTTCCCTCCAGCACACTGCAGCAATATCAACAAAAATACTTGAATCCCTAACATTATGGGGTTCACATCCGATGCGCAGGGATGCCCTAAAAAAGGCCCAGCCAGAGCTACTCTGGGGGCCCCAAACCCAAACACATCACCACTTAATTCACATAGATATTTTTTCATCACCTTTCTATTTGTTTGTCTATTATGTATGTAATTTTAACTGTTTCACATTATATTAACACTTATTGATTTATCTTTACACATCTATAATTTATACTTTACTATCACCTTTTTTCCAATTTTCATGTGATGCCCTGGTGATGGTCCTTGGCTGAACTCTTTTGGGGTTCCCGGCGCCTCGGACGTGAACCCCATAATGTTAGGGATGCCAGTAGCCTTGACGTTGGCCCGGCACTTATTCATATATTTGCAAATGTATGTAACCAATACCTCTGAATTTCTATTATTATGTAGGATTCAAGTATTTTTGTTGATATTGCTGCAGTGTGCTGGAGGGAAAATCCATTTTTTTCTGTATTTATATATATATATATGTAAACAGCAGCATATATATATGTATATATATATATATATATATATATATATATATAAAGACAATCCAGGAGGCAATCACATATAAACTGTCAACAATCCATCTGCAGTGCTCTCTGTTAGGAGCTCAGACTGAATCCCACAAACATAATACAGAATCGATGGCACTTGGATAAATAATGTTTCCAAACAAGCAGGTAAGTGTACCAACATTACACCTTTATTCTATCATCATAAGGGTTAAACGTACATATCAAAATATCACGTTATATTTCCACCACTGCATGTAATGCCAGCAGCTTCCGGGATCACGGTCGGGACACCCACTGATGATGTCGCAGACCCGCGCCCATTGCCGAGGCAACAAAGAAATAAAAAACATTTAAAAACAACTGTAACATGGATACATAACAGCCAATTAATAAACCCATGAGGCAGGCACATACATGAATCAAACTAAAGAGTTCTATCATATTAAGTGCCAAAACATACAAGTAAGCATAAACAGAACATGCATATTATTGCAGCTTAAAACAGAATCATGAAACAATGCCAGATAAATATCAAATCAGTAGTTTATAAGAAACAGTGTAGGCCAAGGTGATCATTTAACTCACGTTGGGTAAGTGTCTCCAATCTGTGGATCCATCTTGCCTCACATCTCAGTAACCTAATAGATCGATCACCCCATCTCAGTGATGCAGGGATGTGATCAATAATAATATACTGCAGTGAAGCCAAATTATGGCCAGCTCGTGCAAAGTGCCGGGCAACAGGCATTTCACTTTGGCTTGATGCAATGGCAGAGCTAATAGTGGAGTGGTGCAGAGCAATCTGCTCCCTCAGTGCCCTATCAGTCTTGCCTACGTACCCTTTACCACAAGGGCAAGTGATAAGATAGACTATGTACCTAGTGGTGAACGTCAGGCGATGTCTAATGGTATATATTTTCCCACTAAGTGGGTGGCAGAAACTTTCACCCACAGTAAGGTATCTGCAGGTGTGGCAATTGATAAATCGATAACAACCATTCGTGCTTGTTAGAAAATGATCGCCAGACATTTTCCCAATCCTGTCACATCTGTTTTCACAACCATGTTCCGTATATTACATCCACGGGAATAACATGGCATGAAACGAGTCTCTCTAAGATTAAGGTCCCTATCTGATGGTATAATGGGCCACAGATTTCTAGACACCTTTCAGATATCATTGCTTATAACATTGCAATGATTCACCAAGGACATCTTTTTATCACCTTTATCATTTTTAGATCTGCCAACCAATAATTGTTATCTGGGGACATATAATGCTTTAGTCTTAGCCTTAAGTAGTAACCTTAGATCATAACTTCGAGCAGTGAATTTTTCAATCATACGGTCAATATTCCTTTCAGCGACATGAATTCACTGCAAATCCTACCTGCCGAGATGAACTGAGAGTACGGAAGCCCAAATTTAAGTGATTTCTGATGAAAATTCCGTGTTAATACAACTCTCACTTAAAGTAAACTTGGCATCAAGAAAATTAACCGACACTGCGTCTATGACAAAACAGAATTTAGTCAGACTATCGGTGGCATTATGTCGATTAATAATGTCCTCAAACAATTTTTTAGTCCCAGTCCAAATTATAAAGAGATGTCCAATATATATCTGGCATAAAACTTGATCATGCAAGATATATCACGATACTTAAAGAATATCTCACTCTCAACAGAAAACATAAAGGCATTGGTGTTCGATGGGGCCACATTGGCCCCATCGCACAGCCAGAGGTCTGTAAATAAAATGTACTGTCATAAAGCCAACACCATCTCCAATAAATCACTTAACAGAGTTGTATCAGGTCCAGTATACCACTATTACCCAAAATCAATTCACAAGCTGCTTTGATCCCCTCGTGATTAGGAACTACAGTATATAAACTATTAATATCTACACTGCACAGAAAACTATCATGTGGAATATCATAGACCCTATTAAGTCGATTAAAAAAAGACATGGTGTTTAAAATATATTCTGGGTGTCCTATTACATAGGGCTGCAACAAAAAGTTGAGATAAATGGATATGGGCTGAAATAATGAAACCCTGGAGGAGATGATAGGTCTCCCTGGTGGAGGATTTAGCCCCTTGTGAATTTTTGGAAATGTATATAAGATGTCAATGGATGACCCACAATAAGCATATCATATAATTTCTGAGATATCAATTTATCATCAACTGCCTGGGTTAATCTATTCTCCACGTCACTACTAAAGTGGCACATAGGATTATTAGGCAACAGCCTGTACACTTTGTCATCCTGTAATTGACATTCAATTTCTGCCTTATACTCAGTCAAATCTTGAATCACAATCGCCTCGGACTGGGATTAAAAAACAGTTTGAGGACTTTATTAATTGACATAATGCCACAGATAGTCCGATTAAGTTCTCTTTTGTCATAGATACAGTGTTGGTTAAGTGAGGGTATTATTAACATGTCATTATACACCAAACCTACTGATAGAAACTTGCTGTTGCGTGCACAAAGTTTTCATCATAAAACACTTAAATTTGGGCTTCCGTACTCTCAGTTCATCCGGGCAGTTAGGATTTGCAGTGACATTCATGTTGCTGAAAGGAATATTGTGAGGCAAGATGGATCCACACATTAGGGACACTTAGCACATGTTGGTTAAATGATCATCTTGGCCTACAGTGTTTCTTATAATCTACTGATTGAATATTTATCTGGCATTGTTTCATGATTCTATTTTAAGCTGCAATAATGTGCATGTTCTATTTATGTTTACTTGTATGTTTTTACACTTAATATGATATAATTCTTTAGTGTGATTCATGTACATGCCTGTTTCATAGGTTTATGAAGTGGCTGTTATGTATCCATGTTACAGTTGTTTTTAAATGTTTTGTATTTCTATGCTGCCTCAGGATCGGGCGCGGGTCTGTGACATCATCAGTGGGTGTCCTGACCATGCTACCGGAAGCTGCTGGCGTTACATGCAGTGGTGGGAATATAAGGTGAGATTTTGATATGTATGTTTATCCCTTATAACAATGGAATAAAGTTGCCATCGACACGTTGGTACACTTACTTGCTTGTTTGGAAACATTATTCTTCTGAGTGCCGCCGATACTGTGCTCTCTCTCTCTCTCTCTCTCTCTCTCTCTATATATATATATATATATATATATATATATAATCCTCCACGTGTGGCACTCAGTGGACTTAAAAAAGAATTTACACAGCTGCCATGGCTTGCAACGTTTCGGACTTTAATAGCCTATCTTCAGGCTTCAGACATTATAACATACATACAAAACACATACCTTATATACCCATTGCTGCTCCACATGCCGCCGGATCTTGCCTGGTCCCTTCCGCTGTACATGTCCAACTTCTGGTTTCCTCTCGTAACGCTCCCTGGCCATGTGAGCGTCCTGGTAACCATGGAGACCCGTCGGCTGGGAACAAGCAGTAATACCCCGTTGTAGTGCAGAATATAAAATATATATAAAACATACTAAGTGAACATATTAAAAATACAATCCTGCATATAAGGAATAATTTTAGCTCCTGTCTTGTATATCCTTGTATATACACTAAATAATTTGCCTTCATTATCAATCTAATAGGCTAGAGAAAATGACATCAATCCTTCCATCACTTATATATTCTAAAAAATTAGATTCAAACCCCTTCCTTCTTATAGGAATACATTCAAATTCAATTGATCATTTAATCCCCTAGGCTTAACTGTATCCAAAATATGGATCCATTTGGCTTCAAAACACAACAGTTTTTTGTGTCTTTCCCCACGTCTTCCGTCATCTGGGATTTGATCAATAATCATATGTCTAAAATTCGACAAATTGTGTTTGGCTTCCAAAAAATGTTTAGCGATTGGTTGTTCCGAACCCTTACCACCAATAGCAGATCTAATTGCTGATCTGTGGAGAGCCATGCGCTCTTTGAACGAGCGCATGGTCTTCCCCACATAGCATAGACCACACGGACATTTTACCAAATAAACAACATACGTGCTGGAGCAGGTGAGTCTATATCTAATTTCATATTTTCGCCCACTGTAAGGGTGATAAAAATATTTGCCTGTAATCATATGGCTGCAGGTTACACAACGCGTGCATTTGTAACAGCCATTGTTACTTATAAATTTTTTGCTCCTTATATCTCATAGCCAACGTAACATCTGTATGGACTATCCAGTTCTTAATATTCTTGCCTCTCTTGAAACAGGGCCTTATTCTAGTATGTTTAAGGCTGGGGAGTTCTTTATCTTTTTGTACAATGGGCCATAACTTTCTGCTATTTGTATAAATATTCTTATTTGCCGTCGTGTACGTATGCAGCCAATTCAGGGTGTCAGGTGACTCTTTTTTTAAAGTATTGTTGAGAGCTTCAGTTCTAGAAATCAAATCCACTCTCTTCCGTGCCTGTTTCAGAACTTCTTCTGAGTAGCCTCTATCTCTAAATTTATTCATCATAAGATCCAGATCTCTTATCAAACTTTCAGGATCACTATTAATTCTTTTAATTCTAAGCAACTGTGAAAATGGTAACCCTGTTATAGTTGCCTTAGGATGGAAGCTATCCGCACGGAGGAGCGTATTCCTATCTGTTGACTTAGAATATAGACTCGTGCAGATTTTATTATTTTTGATTGAAATAGTCACATCCAAAAATGGAATCTCCTCTAAGCTGATCTGATATGTAAATTTTATAGGATGGTCCTGTCTGTTGATATCTTCCACTAGTTCCACAAATTCATTATGACTACCTCTCCACAAATAAAAACACATCATCTATATACCGTCTGTAAAACAGGATTCTATCCCTAGTCATTCTGTTAAAGAAAAAATTATTTTCCACACCCGCCATATAGGCATTAGCATAGGTAGGTGCCACGTTCGAACCCATGGCACATCCCGTCCTTTGCAGAAAATACTGCCCATTAAAGAAGAAATAGTTCCTCCTAAGTAACATGTCCAATAATGTCATGAAAAATTCAATACAAGGGCCCTTGTATAAATCATTCCCGTTTAGTAAATCTCCCACCACTCTCACACCTTCCTCGTGTGGTATATTCGTATAAAGACTTTTTATGTCCATCGTACACAGCCATATGTTAGGTGGTATTTCCCCCAGGTTATCCAAACTCAGGAGTAAATCTGTAGTGTCCTTGAGGTATGTATTACCCGATTGTACACATGGTTGTAAATGATGATCCAAAAATTTCGATATATTGCTGTATAAAGAGTCCCGTGCTGAGACTATTGGACGTCCCGGTGGAGCTGTAAGATTCTTATGTATCTTCGGCAATGTGTAAAATAATGGAATCCTGGGGTAATCAATTCTTAGAAAATCATGGACCTCCTTATCTATGGTACCTCCATTCAATGCTGCAGTCAATAAATTATCAATTTCTATTTTAAATTGATCAGTAGGGTCTCTATCTAATAATCTGTATACCTCTATATTGGAAAGTTGGCTATAAATTTCTTCACAATATTTAGAGATATCCATCACTACTATACCCCCCCTTGCATGCTGCTCTCACAACTATATCTTTATAGGAATTCAGATTCTTTAACGCTTTCCATTCCTCTGCATTTAGATTGTTTCTATGTGGAAAGTAATGTTCCTGATCTTCAGAGACCATAACATCCAGAGATTTCATGAAACTTTGTATTGCGTTGTTATGCACTGGTGGGTCAAACGTTGATTTGCGTTTGAAGGGCCCTCTTACTTTTTGATTTATAGGCGGGTCTTTGTTATCAAAATAGGCTCTCAACTTTAATTGCCTATTAAGGTGATGTTGATCAATTTTCCAATTCAGAGAATTAAAGGGATTTGTTGGTACAAACTCCAATCCCCTGTTCAAAACTCTTATTTCTACTGGGGTTAGATTTCTTTTGAAAGATTATATATTAAATTTATTTCTTCCGACCCCTGCCTCTGCCTCCTTTCACGTAGCCTCTGCCCACCCCGCCTGATGTATCTCCTATAGCCCCACGACCTGTGCGGGTTCTCATTCCTAAAGGGGGTTTGTTAGCCGCTGTTCTATTATCCTGACTGCTGATAATTTCATCCCCAGATGAACTTGGTAATTCGCCAGAGGAATATTCTGCCCTTGAATTTCCATATTTTACTCTATCAATTCTACGTTTGGGGTAAGATCGAGACTGTGAACTGCCTGAGAGCCATCTGTATACTCTCATTTCCTCATAGTCCTTATTGACAATGTCAAATTTTTTTTTTTTAAATGTCACCAATTTTTTTTATAAGCTTCCATTTGTTGTTTTAGTTTGACTTGCCAATCACTAGTTAACTCCTGTGAAATCGTTTCTTTATTTTTGGTCTCATAATCCTGTATTTTTTGTCTCATCACAGCTAATTCTCTCGCTGCTTCTTCCACCACTAGGGTCATTAGATCTAACGAGCATTTATTAAGTACGGCAATGGATCTTGGAAATTCTTTATTATAACGCCCTATAGTGGGAGTGTTTCACACTCTAAAACCCCTAGGGATTTTTTTCTCTCTAATATATTAAGAGAGTGTCACTCCATGGAGTAAAAAATCTGTCTCTTTCTTCTTATATTTAAGAATTGTATTATATACTATATCCACTGTCAATTCTCCTGTATTATCAAATAATCTTTTCTAAAGAGAGCTGCTTCTGTTTCGCTCTCTGAGAGGCTTAGGGTTTCTCCAATAGGGACATCTGTCCAAACAAATCCACTCGCCTAATCCATATTGTTTATAACTCAGACAGTGCCACAATAATCCAGGTATGCCACTGTATAATCCTTCCAAAACCAGTCTCCCTGTAATGCACACTGCGACTCCTTTTGTTAGCTCAATCACAAAGATCTCCACATCTCTGCTAAGCAAAAAATCTCCTCAGGTGTACATAGACACTTCTCTCAATATTCAATTGCTGAGCTACTGCGTGTGCATGCGGCGGGACGTCTGGCATCAGAGGAAAAATGGTATCCGGCTTCAATTTGGAGGGTGCTAATGGCTCAGGAACAATGCTTCCTAAGACATGGTTTTAGGTATTGCATTTCCTCATATATGTAGCCAAATGCCTTGCACTCCTCTACCTGTATCATTCATACCACGGTGCCCACTACAAATATAAATATAATCCTCCACGTGCGGCACTCAGTGGACTTAAAAAAGAATTTACACAGCTGCCATGGCTTGCAACGTTTCGGACTTTAATAGCCCGTCTTCAGGATTCAGACATTATAACAAACATACAAAACACATACCTTATATACCCATTGCTGCTCCACATGCCGCCGGATCTTGCCTGGTCCCTTACAAATGCACGGGTTGTGTAACCTGCAGCCATATGAATACAGGCAAATATTTTTGTCACCCTTACAGTGGGCGAAAATATGAAATTAGATATAGACTCACCTGCTCCAGCATGTATGTTGTTTATTATGGTAAAATGTCCGTGTGGTCTATGCTATGTGTGGAAGACCATGCGCTCATTCAAAGAGCGCATGGCTCTCCACAGATCAGCAATTAGATCTGCTATTGGTGGTAAGGGTTCGGAACAACCAATCGCTAAACATTTTTTGGAAGCCAAACACAATTTGTCGAATTTTAGACATATGATTATTGATCACATCCCAGATGACGGAAGACGTGGTGACCGACACAAAAAATTGTTGTGTTTAGAAGCCAAATGGATCCATATTTTGGATACAGTTAAGCCTAGGAGATTAAATGATCAATTGAATTTGAATGTATTCCTATAAGAAGGAAGGGGTTTGAATCTAATTTTTTAGAATATATAAGTGATGGAAGGATTGATGTCATTTTCTCTAGCCTATTAGATTGATAATGAAGGCAAATTATTTAGTGTATATAAATGGATACACAAGACAGGAGCTAAAATTATTCTTTATATGCAGGATTGTATTTTTAATATGTTCACTTAGTATGTTTTATATATATTTTATATTCTGCACTACAATGGGGTATTACTGCTTGTTCCCAGCCGACGGGTCTCCATGGTTACCAGGACGCTCACATGGCCAGGGAGCGTTACGAGAGGAAACCGGAAGTTGGACATGTACAGCGGAAGGGACCAGGTGAGATCCGGCGGCATGTGGAGCAGCAATGGGTATATAAGGTATGTGTTTTGTATGTATGTTATAATGTCTGAAGCCTGAAGACGGGCTATTAAAGTCCGAAACGTTGCAAGCCATGGCAGCTGTGTAAATTTTTTTGTAAAGTCCACTGAGTGCCGCACGTGGAGGATTATATTTATATTTCTAGCGGGAACCGTGGTATGAATGATACAGGAAGAGGAGTGCAAGGCATTTGGCTACATATATATATATATATATATAGACCAAAATTCCCCACTGAGCTGTATAGGTCCCAATGGAAAAAGATAGGCGGCACTCCGTTGTTGAAGTAAATAAGATTGTATTAAGTCCACAACATGGTAACACAAACAGTGGTCAACGTTTCAAGGCCAACTCAGGACCTTTTCCTCAGGACGTGTGTGTGAAAAGGACGTCCTGAGGAAAAGGTCCTGACTTGGCCTTGAAACGTCGACCACTGTTTGTGTTACCATGTTGTGGACTTAAGACAACCTTATTTACTTCAGCAATGGAGTGCCGCCTATCTTTTTCCATTGGGACCTATACACCTCAGTGGAGAATTTTGGTCTATTTTATTCACAGGAAGGCACCCGAAATCTACATGGTTCATAGTGTGTCAAGTGCCGAACCATTGGAAGATATATATATATATATATATATATGAGTGGTAGTTCCTGGATGGCGCTCCATATGTTACCCTGAAATGTTTCTTGCAGTGTAGGTGTCTTGTAGTGAAGTAAAAGTTCAAACACTTAAATCCTTCTGATAAAAGGAGGCAGCAGTCCTTTCCATGTATCTGAATGGCCGTCAGACGAAATGTGATCTAGAAAGTGGGGTGGAAAGGGCATGCGCCAAATAGTGTATTAAATTTAAACAAAAGTGTGTCTGTGCTCAAGTGATATTGTGCGTACCAGATATAAGTTCTTCAATGCTTATCTGAGAAATCTTGTCAGCCGGATGTGGTTATAGCTGTACCCAGATATCTGGTGCCACTCAATGGACCTTCAATAAAAAAGGCTCATAACAGAGTCAGATAGGAGAGAGAAAATATAGAGTCTTGTACATGGATATAAATGTAAGTTCTTTGATCGTCTGTACTCCTGTATTCCTCTCACCCCAAAGTATTCCACGTATTTGGATGGTGGTCAAGTAATGACACATACAAATGTCACCTCCAAGTGCCAGCTCTTGGAGGTGACGTTTGTATGTGTCATTACTTGACCACCATCCAAATACGGGGGTGAGAGGAATACAGGAGTACAGACGATCAAAGAACTTACCTTTATATCCATATACAAGACTCTAATTGGTACGCACAATAATTAATAGCCACGTATTGTGTACTAGAATTACTACACTATATTCTCTCTCTCCTATCTGGCTCCATTATGAGCCTCTTTTATTGCAGGTCCATTGTGTGGCACCAGATATCCGGGAACAGCTATAACCGCATCCGGCTGACAAGATTTCTCAGATAAGCACTAAAGAACTTATTTCTGGTACGCACAATATCACTTGAGCACGGACACACTTTTTGTTTAAATTAATACACTATTTGGTGCATGCCCTTTCCACCCCACTTTCTATATATATACAGTATATATATATATATATATATATATATACAGTATATATATATATATATATATATATATATATATATATATATATATATATACTGGTTGAGTCTCCTATATCCAAAATGCTTGGGACCAGGGGTATTTTGGATAATGGAAAATTCCGTATTTTAAAATAATTGCATACCATAATGAGATATCTTGGGGATTCGACCCAAGTCTACACACATGATGCATTTATGTGTTATATACACCTTATACACACAGCCTGCAGGTCATTTTATACATTATTTTCAACAATTTTGTGACTCAAACAAAGTTTGTGCACAGAAATGAAATTCATTTGTGTTTCATATACACCTTATACACACAACCTGAAGGTAATTTTATACAATATTTTTAATAATTTGTGCCTTAGACAAAGTTTGTGTACATTGAACCATCAAAAATCAAAGGTTTCATTATCTCAGTCATGCCAAAATTATTCCATATTTTGGAATATTTGGATATGGTAGACTCAACCTGTATATATATAATTTATATAGTACACACATATTCAAATATCTAAATGCTCTATGAAAATCCATATCTTTAATACAGCTTGACCTTCTCCCATCTAGTCCCCACACTACTGCATCCTTCAAAACTTTAACAATCTCTAATCTGATATAAAGTCACTCCTCTTCTTTCTTGTCTGCAATTTTATAATTAGAATGTAAGCTCTCTCATGAACAGGGACCTCCCTACCCTTTGTTTTCATATCTGCTTTTAGTTTGTCTAGCTTGTATCAGGGCCGTAGCTTGGGTAGTGCGGCCGGTGCCATCGCACAGGGCATCACAGGTCAGGGGGCACTGTTTGGGCCTGTTAAATTTCTGTTTATTATCATTCTTGCTTGAAGCTTCCTCTTATTTCAACCCCAGCATCTCCTGGCCTCTCCTTTCTCTTCCCTGGCCCTTCCCCATGAAGCCATGGCCCTTTTTTGGGTGCATTATGTCCCTTTGAAAAATGAGGGGAGCGCCAATGCTCTTTCTGGCACACTGCTCACCAAAAAGTCTAGTTACGGCTCTGGCTTGTATGCCCCTGCTGTACACATCTTCTGTCAGGCATTGCTTAGCACTGTGGCAACTTGCATATCTAAGAAAATGATAATACTAATATAAGGAAGAAATATAAACCAGGTATTATTAAAATGTGTTTGCCTTTTAGAAAAGACTGACCCTGCAGTGGTAAAGAATATTCAGCACCACTATAGAATACACAGAGGTGGCCCTTTACAGAAAAAGAGTCTATTGCTGCCAAAACATAAATTTCCATTTCAGATACTGTTGTAGGATAATTCTAACTTTGACACTACTTACAAAAATGTATGGAATGGTAAGATTAACAACTCTTGCCAATCAACTGCATTCTTTTTTTTTGAATGCCCCAAATGTTAAGGATTTCTCTTGCTTGCTTCAATTTTAGTGCTATTGTGACTCTCAGTTGGTTATTGTCTAATGTGAGAAAGCAAAGGGACATTGGGAGTGCCTTTACCTCAAGTAAGTTGTATTTTGTATTGTTATGTACATACTGTAGGTTTATTTTTGCCTGGCTATATCTTACGTGTCTAGAATGAGGAAATTGGTTCCCATTGAATTCAGTGACTAGCGACACTTCTAAGGTGATGATAAAATCGAGGCCTACTGTCCTGGTAGAGAAGCACTGTGAGGCTCTACCAATGATCGCAATTACTCAAATACCTCAAATACTCAAATTACGCAATTACCTCAAATAATTTTTTAGAAAATATTAGCATTTACTCACAGTGGCACAATTTAGTGCAATAGGCACAGAAGCATTCAGGTAGCCATACATCTGGGGAACTGAATGAAAGTTACTGGTTGAAAAAGATATAGCACAGTCAGATTTCAGTATTGTTCTTTCTTTTTTGATTAGCTTTCTATTTTGTATACAAATTCAAAATATTTATAAGTAACTAATTAAGGGCAATTAAAGGTTTGAAAGAGTGCATTAAGTAACATATAAAGGAAAATTGTAATTAATTTGGAGGGTTTGAGTTACTGTAACTCAAGATTCCAATTTAATTTTAAATGAAATGACTGGTTCATACCGATTCACAAGCTGGTCATTGGAAAGGAACACTGTATGAATGTCAATTCAGGACTACGGAAAGAGAGTAACTGACAATGTTACTCACACAACCAGATATGAGGGTTAATGTATCGAGCAGTGAAAAGTGTGGAGAAGTGGATCATTGGAGAAGTTGCCCATAGCAACCAATCAGTTTTGAGGAAGCATTTATCAAATACATTATATAAAATGATAGGCAGATGCTGATTGGTTTCTATGGGGAACTTCTCCACTTGTCCACTCTTTTCACTGTTTAATATATTAACCCCATCGTAAGCTCTTGTGATTTGATATACTGAGAATTTCATCTTGACAGTGACATTTTGGAATTTGCTAAAGTCTGATAATTTTGAAGATAAAGATTTTTACAGTACAAAGACATTTTCTACTGCTTTACACTGAGCGAGAGACAGAGAGGGAGCTTTTTTCTAATGTGGTTCTTTGCTTCCAGTTCAAGATGAATGGGAGGTCCTTAATCCCCTCCATTACTAAAGAGATAGAGGAGCATTCTTAGCTGCAGAATCAGAACTGGAGGAAAATCTACTGTACTAAAGTGCGCTTTAAAGAAACCACAATTTTGAAATAAATTTGCTTCGCCAAACCGCTGAATTCACGGTTTTTCAATTTGCCATATTAAACATTACTGTTACATGGGAAGCAATCAATCAAGCAATGTATAATGCTGTGATTTACTTAATCACTGTAAAAACTACCTGAGATCCTGTTGCAAAAATTGGTGGTTCAGATAGACGAGATTGCTGAAATTGCACAGCACTGACCTGTAATAGCTTATGATGCCTGTAAAAAAGATCAACAAGGCAGTCTGCTACTCTGGGTATGGCAATATAGCATGTAGTGGCAATGCGTTTGATAGACCTGTGCATATCTTTACTTGAGTCTTTTGGAGGAGAGGAGAAAGAAGGAGGAGAACCAGGATCTGTGAATACCACACAGGGATTATGTTTTTTTACAGCTTAGTTAGCCCTGGACTCCCTTCCAGATCAGGAGGTTGAGCAAATGTTTTGCCTCAACCACACAAACCTTTTGGATTTTTTATTAGCAGGTGAGAACCTTTGGCTGCACACATTATTATGTGCCTTATATTTTATGACCTCGGGTTCCAGCCCATCAGTGCCCTCACAAGTGGTAGGCATTGCACAAGTGACCTAGGGGTCTATTTACTAAGGAGTGTTAGGAGACAGAGTGAAAAGTGATAAGGAAGTGATAAGGTTCCAGCCAATCAGCTCCCAACTGTCATTTTTCAAACACAGCCTGTGAGATGACAGTTGGGAGATGATTGGCTGGCACCTTATCACTTCTTATCACTTTTCACTCTGTCTCCTAACACTGCTTAGTAAATAGACCCCCTAATGTATTATGAGCTACAGTATAGGTGGGGATTTATCAAAGCATGGAGAGAGATAAGGTGGAGAGAGATAAAGTATCACCCAATCAGCTCCTGTCATATTTGTTTATAAATGACAGGAGTTGATTGGTTAGTACTTTATACCTCCACTTTATCGCTCTACATGCTTTAATACATCTCCCTCATTAATTGCAAACATATGGTTTTGATACCAACTCACAAGTGGGCAGACATTTCTACCAACTGCCACCACTATCAATCTCTCAATGTGCAGGTGGTCTGTGATGTAAACTTCTGAATAATGACTATGGTGGCAGGCTATCCTTGTTCATGTCATGATCTATATTTGCTAGTCATCTCTCTATGGGGGAGGATAAATAAGCCTTGAAAAGTAATAAAGTTGGGAGTGTGAAAGTGCCAACCAATCAGCTCCTAACTGCCATAGTCCAAAGTCAAGGTCAATGTTCCACCACTCCCTTTTACCTCATGCAGTACAGTATTGTTTACTTTTTACAAGTACAGTCTCATTGTTTAATAGCCACACCTCATAATTGTTCACTGGTATAAAGACTGCTCATTCACCTGAAGCTTAGAACTTTTTCAGCTGGTTAGTTTTGTTTTTTACAGCAGCAAGAACAGGAGCTGTCCTATTAGTGGATCATAGCCACCACCTGATCGATCAACTGCTGCCACATGTGCCACACGTGATGAGAGGTTTAGGTATTCGATTACTACTGTACCTATAGCATATTATTTTCTCTGGAAATTCAGTGTGAATGGCATTAAGACATTGCATGTAACCCTGAGTGCTCAGTGAATACAGATAATTGTTTTTGCTCAAGTATGGGCTATATATATATATGATTGAGTTTAAGTCATTATAATTATGAACAATTAAGGAACATTTTTTAGCCCTGCATGGTAAGAATACAATTCTATCATCGCTAGAGGGTATTTAATTCTATTGAGGTATTTACCTTTGCCAGTGCTGTTTTCATATAATCAGATGTATATGTGTTATGTGTATGTTAAATAATATTTAATTGTATTTTAAATGAGTGTCTTTTAAACAACCAATAAATTTGACAATATTGATTATTAGTACTTTATTGATCCTTGTGCTCCTATTTGTGTTTTCTATAATACCATTTTTAACATTTAGGGCTTCATCTGTTATCAGATTATACAAGTTACGTTACTATGAGCTGCATTAATGTGACATAGTCTATTTAATATTTTTTTAATATATTGTTCTGCATCTAATTCACTGATGTGTTCTAAAACCTTAGGGCCAGGCGCAAACATGCAAGCACGGGCTCGCAAAACTACAAATACCAATCACACAAGCTATAAAAAGGACATACTAGACATAAAGTAGAAGCTTACACTTGCACCCTGAGGAAGAGAACTGAGATTTTTTCAATGTGTTGGTGAGGCATACTAAGCTCTTGGGACTTTATAGAAGAAGGACAACTTTCCATGAAAGACTGAAGTTAGATCGGTGGTCTGAGGGTCCGGAGCCTACATGCCTGATTTTTCAGCCCTCTGGTAAAAGTCCCTAGATTGGACTATTATAACTATTGTTTTTTATGTGCAATTGTATCAGTTTATTGTCTTAATAAATGTGATTGGAATCTTATACTGCTTTCTTGTCCCATATTGTATATATAGTATATTTCTACCTAAAGTGGACATTGTATGATGAAGCACCTCAATATTTACAGTTTTACACTATGATATTATAACCTGTTATGTCACTTCATGAATATGAATTCATCATAAGAAGATCTGCTGCATTCTCATATCCGTCCAATGTTGCTCTTCTGCGCAAACATCGGTACCATTGATGCATATTGGCCAGTCACTCAGCATTTATAACAAGTCTGACCAGCTGCAAACATTGCAAGTCTCCTCACACGCAGAGAGATTTCATGCTGCGTAACCAACTCCACTCACTTTGCAATGAATTCCTCTGTGCATCTGTGATTGCAATGCGATCGCTGCCCATGCACAGTGCGGCTTATACACATGCGTGAAGGCAAACAGTTGCCCAATCGGCATCTGTAATCTCCATTGCTTCCGCTGCTGAATCAGGCCCATTATCAAGATTAGGTAAATCCATATTGACCTTAATATTAGGCAATCTAACATGCTTATTAGTATTATGCAATTTGACATTATCAGTATCAGCATGTACAGCTGGCTCTGTGAACCTGTCTACCACAAAAAATACTCCAGACCTTCTGATCTTTTTTTTTTATATTTGGCTTTTAGGGGTTTTCACCTGGCTAAGGAACAAATCAAGAGAAAGCAGAAATGTCTCTTCAAGGACTCAGCTTTACCAGAAAATACCATTATTTTTCCTTCTCCATAAAGGGCAAGAAAGTCCATCCCAATAACACAGGTACTGGTAAATACAGGCAAATTACTACACTTAGGTTGGCTAACTTCCCCTTAAAGAAACTAAGGCAGTTGCATAAGATCTATGCAACTGCCCATGAAAAAAAGCCAATACGGATAAGGAGGTAACAGAAAACTTTCTCTGGATGTATTAAGTCTTGCAAGACTAGGGTACTGCCAGAGCCTGAGTCTATTATGCCTTTAACCACTTTATGTTCAATATGATTGAGTACTTGTATCACCAATGATTCTGCACTCATGGAGATAAACACAAAAAGAACAATCCATCTGTGAATAGGTTGGGTCTGCATGTTCCTAACCACCGCAAAAAGACACACCTTGATTCTTGTAGCTTGGTGGGGACTACTAATTGACTCATGTGGGTCACTAGAATAATTAGAGCAAAACCCCTTCCAGCTGCACCAGTTTTATAGCCATATGGGCATGCAGGAAACTGTGAAGTATCTCTACTAGGCCCATCCAAGTTTGGCACTTGTAGGGCTGTAGAACCAGCTGATAAATGTCTAACACTTTCTGCCATTACTGGTGACCTCTGCTAATGTTATTGTCAGATTGAGTTGAGCCCTTTCTGGGTCATTTAAAAAAAATAATATATCTCTTACACTTAAATGGATGTTAACTCAAGGTACAGGTTTAGAGTAGTGTAATTGTAATATGGGACTTGTGAATAGATAGTAGCTAACTCACCATAAAGGAGAGTTATGTATATAGTGGACCTGTCCAATGAGTTATCACAGCCTTCCAATAAACCAAGGTCTAAACCTTTGTACTCACTAACAATGTGTCCTAGTCTTTCCAGATCAACCAGGGGTGGTGGTAAACCAACCTAGATATTTATCCACTGCCAAGGCATTTTGCAAAAAATGGATGGCTCAAGTCTATGGATGCTGACCCAGTGAGCCAAGTGTTTTGGAAGAAGTCTAGTAAACTCTCCCAGCACTACAGCTTCCACTCTATGGTCAGCCATATAGAGATCACAATGTAAAGCCACTTGCCCTAATACTGTAGCTTAGCAAATGTCAGCAATTCAGGGTCTGACAGCAGCATCATAACATCTCTGGGTCAAGTGCAAAGCAATCACAAATAACCATTGATAGTGGGGCCATCCACATAGCCCAGGACTCCTTAGCCCAATTCTGAGTAGTGGCCACCAGCTCACATGTGGTCTTAAAAGAGTCTGAATTATTGCTCTCCCTTATTCTTCAGAATCTTGATTACTGGCAATTGCTTCTACCCCAACGTTGAAGATCCTCCTCCTCTCGGAAGAGCAATGAAGGGCTTACACTCAGACTAATTATTGAGGTGTGTCAAAAGCTGCTGTATTAGAGGCTCCGTATGGATTAAAAAAAATAAGTTATTACAATTGTTATATTTTAATAGAAAGTCTACTCTACCTGATATTCATAAAGGGGTAAAAAGATTCTACAAGAAATGGTGTCCATATATAGACAGTTTGGATTCTTATACCCAATCACATATATTCAAATTATTTGAATCCTCTGACTGGTATCTAAATAGAAGTCTCTAATCTACTGCCCATTGAACTCTCTGGGAATCGGTCATCTTAATTTTGCGATTTTTATTGCAATATGTCTGCAACCCATTTAAATGTTCCATATGATCCTTAACACATTCAGATGTGAACCACACTAAATATGTACTGACCCTATGTCCCTCCCCAATACCTAATGTGTCCTTGTCATTGTGATGTCTTAATTCTTCCTTCATTTTATTTTATGCAATATTAACATTTTTGATATGTATTGTACAATTATTATGGTGCCACCCGATTTCCAGTGTATGATATACATACTCTTATTAGTAACCAATGTCAACCGCCTATTTGACACTGGGATATAATATGCTTACTCATGTACACTCTGACTCTGTATTCAAGTTTTATATGTGAAAATCAAATAAAAATTTATTGAAAAAAAATACTTTGAGGACATTATTTTAGATTTTTAATACCACTCTGACGTTAGCTTGTAGTGGCTTGCCTTCATGCATGGTCTTTCATTGTTTCAGGTGCAATCACAGTAGTATTATTTAGTGTGCAAAGCAAAACACAGGCAAAATACTTCTTACACAGAAATAACATATTATGCTTTGCAGTGAGATGAACAGGTCACATATATTATTTCCACATTTTACTGCCCAAGAACGGCTTTTGGAACTGCATGGGGCTCAACTGACCACATACTCACTACTACCAATCCTACCAGTCCCTATTAAAGATAATGAGGAAAGCTTATATACCTCTTCTGAGATCGAAAACTCAGCATATTGAGAGAGAATTGAAAGCTGCCAAAAAAACTAATTTCCAAAATTAGTGCTTTTGCATCAAACAACACAACTCCACAAATTGCCACACATTATGCTGGTTGGAGTTGTCACCCTCACATTGCCAATGAGATCAGGCATTTTAGGGAATTCTATTAGTGGTTATCAGCATGGAGAAGTTTGGCAGGTGAGAATGAGAAGGTATTGTCAGGGATGAAGTGAGGCATAGGTCAGAAGTAGAGTAAAGAAAGTGTGAGGGCATGAGGGATATTAAATGCTAAATGAAGTATAAAATGTATGAAGGGGTATTATTATTTATAGATTTGTAGTTGAGGTGAGTAATCTGCACACTACTGCAGCCATAACTGTGTCTTTAGGCTAATGCCATGGCCAATGGTCTTCCTACTGAAAAACACACCGGGTACAGTGATAATCCACCACTGTGAGTAATAAAACGCACCACTGGAGATTGCACAAGGCCTATGGAGGTGCAGAATATTTTTGTGAACATGGTCACCGGTGTCAGTGCATCTTTGTCTTTAGATGCAGTCGCTGACCTTTACATTCCCGTGTCTGGCTAGCCACCCCCATTTTATTTCCCAGGAACACCCAATGAAATCCCCAGCTCTTGCTGTAAAAATTTGTTTTGCAGCTCCCAGCAGTAACCATCATTATGCATGCAAGTCTAAAAACATCATACGACTGAAAGCAGTATCAACCCTGTCACATCTTGGCTGAGAAATGGGCTTGTCCTAGTATTAACTTGAAGATGAAAAGCTCAGAGTTTCTTGTCTGTGGGGTAATTTTGCTAAGAATCTTGTTTAGTCGAGACGGCAATCACGGATGCGTTTGGCCATTTTTTACCACTTGCTAATTTAATAAAGGCAAACTCGGGTGAGAAATCATGAAACTCTCTGCAAAACTTGGGTTTAAAACACAGATAGAAATAAATACACCATTGGCCAGACTCGCAGGTACTTTCCATAGACAGAAATACAACACGGGAATTTACCAAGAATTGTGATTATAATAACGGGTGTAATCAAAGCAAATTCGGTCCTAAATATAATTTTAGATAGGCTACCTCTTGAACTGCGTGTTTGGCAGAAACATAAACAGATCAGTGTGATCCATGTATGTTTTTGCCTGTAAATAACCAAAAAAGGGGTTAAAAAGAAAATTACGTGGGGTTCCCCCAAAAGGATAACCAGCACCTGGCTCCAGGAGCCAGTCCTGATTCTTAAAGATGAAAAATTATATATGACCCGCGCTTCACAGGAAATGCAGCTATATAGTGTAAATGGGTAGTCCCCCAAAAATACCCTTAAAACAGAAGTGAGAAAAAATGGAATTACACTAAGCGCAAAGCAAATTAGGTTAATCAGTAATCATCCTTGTAGATCCAACAAAACAGTTCAAATATCTAGAAAATATAACAGGTATCGGTCCCTTCATGTAAATATCAAAATAAAGAACTGCCTCTTAAATGTTCCTTTCCTCAATTTTTTGGGTATAGCTCTCCACTGAAGAAAAATTGAGGAAAGGAACATTTAAGAGACAGTTCTTTACTTTGATATTTGTCATAAAAAATGGCGCTAATTGTCATAAATTCTCTTACATTGGAATGTATCATTAACGTAAAAGTCCATCCAATTCTGTGGTGTAGAAAATCCCTGTTGTAGATGTAAATAGGACCAGTGTATATATGGATCAACAATTCTTCATTTAATAGTTCATTTCAAAGAAGAAAAGAGAAAAAAATCATAGTGAAACACTGTAATCCAAAAAATACATAGGAATTTATTCAAACATTACACTCACATAGTTTAAAAATTGAAACAGCATGTAACCACAATATATACGAATAGTTATACGAATATAACAATGGAGGATGGTAAATCAATTGGTGGTCCAGCAGTGCAAACGAAAAGGTCCTTTCTCACCATGGGCTTAACATGTTTCGGACGTTATAGTCCTTCCTCAGAAGCCTAATGGTGAGACTTTACAACATGGTTTAAATACCCTACAAACCCCTCCTTTGGGGCGTATCCATTTGTTTTCCCGCACTTCCGCTAACCGGAAGTGCATCATCACATGTGTCCCGCGAATTGGAAGTGCGGGACACACGTGATGACGCACTTCCGATTAGCGCAGGGATAATAGTAATTTAAATAAATTGCTTCTGTTGTTTTTTACAGTGGGACTACAGGTGCCAGTATGCCTGCCCTTTAGAAAATACAAGTGCCAGGAGGGGGCCAGCACCGGTGCCCCCACTGTAAATATAATAGTAAAAAACCACAGTAAACTTAGTAAGTAAAATTTGAATACACACAAAACTCACTCACAAATACCTACCTTGTGATTGATCCCCTTCTCCAATAGAAATTCATGCTTATCCTAATAAAAAATTAAAAGCTCACCTACCTCCTGATGCAGGTCGGTCCTCTTATCCAGTAGAGTCCAAGCCCGACAAAACAAAAAAAAACAAGTAACGCTGACCAGCACAGACATAAAAGAGATCCCTGGTCATTTACGGAGACCTCGTGCTTCATGTCATTTGCCAAGCTGTTAGCCAATCAGAGACCACTCTAAAGTAAGCAACCACTGATTGAATGATAACCATGGATTTTTACTGGACAAGTGGACTGATCACTGGGGACAAGGTAAGCATGTGTGAGTGTGTTTTGTTTGTAATAAAAATGTACTTTCTACAGAGTGAGTGTACTGTGGATATTTTACTATTATATGGGGGACAAAACATGTATTTTATGAACCAGCACTGTGCTCTGTAAGCCAGTCCTAGTTTTAAAAATATGTGGCATCCACATATTTTTAAAACCAGCACTAGTCTCAAACTAGCAAGAGTGTAATGCCACAGCCAGGGGACCCTTTCACCGGGTCAACCCACCAAAGCATTATCTCCAAACTAGTCAGCCCAAGCTGGGGATCCCCCCAATAAAGGGGTCCACACTATCCTGAGTACCCCAGTCCTAGGCTGAATCACATGGCTCTTCCCTGCACCCCTGGCCACTGGGTGCAGGGGTAATAGTAATAAATTACTACTGTTTTTTACAGCAGGAGCCAGTGTGCCTGCCCTTTGGCACTTATGGAACTAGCAGGGGGCCAGCACTGGTACCCCACTGTAAAAAAAATAGTAAAAATCAACAGTACACACACCATAGAAAGTACAATTGTATTACACACAAAACACATTCACATATACTATCAGTCCTCTTGTTCAGTAGAAATCCTTGGTTATCCCTAAACAAAACAATTAAATACTCACCTACCTCCTAGTACAGTTAGGTTCTCTCCTCCAGTAGAAGAAGAGCCCTTGACTTCAGTCTAGGCCGGGTGTGCTCAGGAGAGGAAGCCCCTTTATGGGGGTGTCCTCACCTCCCCTGGGATCCCCAGCCTGGGCTGACTAGTTTGGGGTGTTAATGCTTTGGCCAGGGTGACCTGGGGAAAGGGTCTGTTGGCTGTTGTATTACGCTCTATCTAGGTTGAGTCCGGTGCTAGTTTTAATAATACAGGGAACCTCACACCATTTTTTCCCTGTGTTTTTAAAACTTGGACTGGCTCACAGAGCACAGTGTTGGTTCATAAAATACGGGGGACCACTACACATATTGTCCCCCATAATTTTGGAAACAGGACTGGCTCAGGAGCCTGGGGCTGGTTATACTTTTGGGGGGAACTTTTGTTTTACCTTATACACACATGCAACCTGCATGTATCTCACTGATATGTATAGGCTGCATGTTCGGGAGTGTTTGGCTGTGGTCAGACACAGGGAACTTGGGGAGAAACATGATCACATGCGCCATCAAAAAATACAATTCATTGTATTATTGGTAAATTTAAGTGTTTCAAATGTCTTCCATGTTTCAGTGATGCTTTGAGTGTTTTAGCTTCGACCAGACAAAATTCTTAGTTAAATTACCTTTGAGAGTCATCAAATGAGTCAGAGGAGATAAAGCATTTTAGGTATTTGTACATACTGTACATCACTCAAGTGGGTTTAAGTACTATGGTTGTAAATGGGTGGAGAGAAATGAAGAAGTTGCTGTGGATAAGGGATACGTAAAAAAAAATTTCTTAAGGATTGGTGAGATGAGCACATGAATAAAGTTGGATGGGAATGTGTCAATGGGAAAGACAGCTTCAACAAGTGAAGAGACTAACCATAAGTGGGCATCCAGTAGGAGGAGTGTAGAAGTTGGGAGGAAATAGTACAGATGGGGCAGGTTGTATGGTGAGATATTATGAGTGCAAACATTATATTTTCAGTTACAGGGGAGAATTGAATAAGGGTGGATTCTGGAGTGTAGGAGAAGTGGTGTGAGTTCTGCCAAAGGAAGTATCTGATTGAATGGTATAGTCCAGTAGTTCTCATCTTAGCCCATGGCAGATAGGATAATTACTGACCCAGCAACAAAGATCAAACCACCTGTGCATGATTAAAGAAATTCATAAAACATGACCTGTTGGGGGTAATTCAGGACTGCAGTTGAGAACCACTGGTGTAGAATTTGGAAATTGTGAAAAAATTATGAGGTACTGTATAATTGATGGTAACAAAGAGGCTTCTTGGTTAGAAGAGATGGTGGCAAAGAGGCTTCTTTGTTAGTAGAGTTGGTGTACATATTAGGTGGCACTATATATATATATTAAAATATGAGGAAGTATCAGCATATAACATTTAATTCTCTTAATGCTTTAAGTGCCATAAAAAATAAAGGACATGATCTCAATAGTTAATACTTTGACTAACTGATGTTCTGTATTTTTTTCTGCAGGATTTAAAGTGGCAATTTGTTTAAAAACAAAACTGATTTAAAATGGCAGTTTGGACAAATCGCAGTTTATTACATTCTTCCCTTGGAATTCATAGCCAACAGTACTGTATGTACCTGCAATAGATAAAGAACATAGCAATGTTTAATTGTACATGTTCCCTACTCCTAGCTTTCTTGCTAAATCTGACACCAGGAAGGGGACTGTTTTCTTTTGATTCATGGATTAAGCAGGTGAGACATATTTGCACATGGAGCTTCATATTATTTTGCAATTAATCAGACCCAACCATACAAAGTCAGATCAAGTGCTTAGTGTCAAGAACATTTTCAATTTATTGCAACTGAGTACGAACACACAATTGATTCAATCCATAAACAGATATATTAATGAGAAAGTGGCTCAGTAGGCTGTTTGTATTTATGGATTGCTTACATCTACAATAATCCTGTATAGCAAGTGTCCTTATGGTGTAAATGCACAATTATATTGAAGTTTTCAAATACTGATTTCTTTGCTGTGTATTGTTTATAAGCTATTATGAATTAATATCAGTACCTATAGGCTGTTGAGCAATGGTTAGATGTGATTGATCAGAGCATGAATGAACAAATAACAGATAAATGTTATGTGACCATGCCTTGATGAATAATGTAGTTTATTTATCTATTTATATGCCTATGATTGTGAGAAAATTCAGTCCATGCTTCCTAAGCTCTGCTATAAGCATAAAAAGTGCCCAGAGCCAAAGACCTTCCTACTAAATCTTCCATGCTGGCTCAAGCACCTGCCAAACATAAGAGGGGCAAAGCTCACCAACCTCATCAGCTTCCAGGGCAAGATAATATAATCTAGATTATTGGAACCTAGGCAAGGAATCCACAGTCACATCCCCAACACCAGGAACATGCTTTGCTCACAACACAATGTTACATACAAGCAACGAAACACCAGTTGCACAAGAAGATACACCACCAGCAGAGATGAAGCCATTTGCTGATTTATAGCTTGTTCTACACTGAGGTTGTCACATCTCAACACAATACTCTGATTGTGCACCCGATTGCACCAATGCCACAACAATAGGAGAGAGCTGATAAAGATAAAGGTCTTTCTTCAATCCCCACACCAGATGCCCTTGAGGTAACACCCGAACCCCATGGACCCAGCAGTGTAAGTGAAAAGCTGCAATTGGAACTTGTCAATTATTGGCGCTACCCAAAAAAGAACACAATTTAAGGTTTCCAAAAAGGTCATCCAAACACTGATATTGCATTTTAGCTCAGATGACACTCTAATAAAATGGGAAGGCTTGATAGCACCTGCCTTAGTTCTTTCCAGCTTCTAGCATAAATCCCTACCCATATAAATCACCATACAAGCAAAGTTAAGCAAGCCTAACAATGACTGAGCTTGAAGAAGAGTGAGGCTTTTTTGCAGCCAACACAATGCCAAAGACCAGTGCCACCATCAAGAATCATAGGGCCCAATACAAGTGGATCATACAGAGGCACTTTTGAGGAGGGGAGTTGGGTCAGAGGCATTCATTGAGGTTTAAGGTAGAATAACCAATGTGTAAGGGAGGCTGGGCCAGTGGCACACATACAAAGCTACATAGTGTAGAGACAAAGACAGTGGATAGATACAGGGACATACATCAAGATGGTAGGGAGGGAGCATAGAGCTGCTGAGATCCCTGTACTACTGTACTTACTGTGCTGCATCTGCAGCATTCTTCTTGGGATGTGTGCCTGGTCCTGACCTCCAGGCTCCAGCATCAATGACAGATTTGCTGGGAATCCAGCATCTGACAGTGCTTGCTCATGTGCTGCTAGTGCTAACTGGAGAGTTAATTAATGAATAACTCATAATACACAGCTTAGCTGTGTGGTGAATCATTCATGTCACTCTCTGGCCAGTGTTACCAGCTTGTGGAGTTCTGTGTAATTGAAAAGGTTTAACAATTAACTCTGCTGGTGGCTGGGTCCCCTCAGCTGTCGGGGCCTGGTACAGGAGAACTGGCTGTAACCTCCTGATGATGGCCCTGCCAAAGACGTACACAATTTTTCAACCTTATCGAGATGGAGACAACATCCCTTCAGGCTATCGATTTCAATACCTCAGGTAGGACAGAGAATGCGTCACTCCCTCTATTTTGACTGTGGCAATGGGTACCACAAATGTGATAAACAGAGCCTTCAAGGAAAACAAAATAAAATTGCACAACAATTGAAATCATTGACGTAATGCACCATTCCATGACCTCCACAGCCAGACTGAATGCACCAATGAAAAAAGGTGCTGAACCACTTGAAAAGCACAAAACACTGAACATCCCATAGTCAAGCACTTGCCTTTGTAATATCTGTCATTAGATGAAAACCCATAAACCTGAAGTAATAAGGATGCAAGGTTAACAAGCAGAAAGCTGATTTTACATCTATCTTAGCCAGCATAGTACAGTACCTCCTCCAGAATCCCTAACAATAATAAGAGCTGATTCAAAAGACTGATACGCTACCGAGCAGGAATAGCATCATTGACCACTGGACAAGATACGAGAGCTGAATGAGCCAATACTTCCCTGGTTCCTTTTTGGGAACCACACCCACTGGCAAAAGCATCATATCTTCCAGAGAGGGTTGGGAAAAAGGTACAACCATCCGACCCAATTGCAATTTCTTAACTACATTTTCTTTTATGGAAAAGGTGAGGCCTTACTTAGGAATCATAGATCCAGGAGTCTGGGTGGCCTGCTTATGCTCTCCTTCTAGAAATCAGTTGGAGACTGGATGAGCCCTCCCACCCACAATACAGGCAGAGGTGTAGAAAACAACACCTCTGTCCTAAACTACAAGATGCATTATTAAAGGAGAAGCACTTGCCTTTTGAGAACTTCTCTGAAATGCGACCAGGCCCTGATGGACGCCAAGCTACTGCAGATTCCAGGGGAAGACAAGAAGGCATTGGCATTATTATTCTGTACGATTTCTACGTCACCATTTAAAAAGAAAAAAAATGACTTACTGCAGCTGCAGTTTTCCTTGAAGATTTGTTAAGCACATGTTATTGCTGACTTGTTTTATTATGTATTTTAAAGGCAAATAAATAATAGTTAATCTTAGTGTAAGATGAAGAATACTGGGCAAATCAGAATTCTTAGTGTTGTTGCTGCAACAGATGGTCTATGTCTGACATTCTGCGGCCTGAAAAGATACAGTTTCTTATTACATTTATGAAAGTTGCTGATATAGATATTCAGTAATATGCCCCAGAAACTAAACAATGAGCAATCTCACCGGGGCTCAGGATTATATTTCAGTTGGGGACAGATGGTTTGTTAGACAGAGCCTGATAAAGAAATTAAATACTATTCATCTGTTTAGGGAAACTCAGATGGTTACTAGGAACATAAATATGATTGTTATTTTATTAATTGTCCCAGAGAAGTGATATTAAGGAAGGGAGCTTTTATACTGGTTCTTGTTTTAAGACTATGGATTTGCCACATTTTCAGAAATATGTTTCATAAAGAGTTTTTAATGATTCAGTCCAGGGACTTAAAAACCTTTTGAATGACTTTGATCAATGTGTTAGTTGGACCATTATGTGTGTTCCTGCTCTATGTTTTCAGACAAATGAATAGAGAAGCATCAAAAGCTAGCATATGGCTGGCTGGCTGGTCTCATAAGTGATTTGGAGATTACAGTATGTACTTGTCAATCCCTCTAACACAAAGTTGAACCTTTTGTTTATTAAAAAAGATGATATAGCACAAGATACAAGGAGGTGCAATAAATATATATATATATATATATATATATATATATATAAAAAACTTGTCTATATATATTTATATAATATAGAACTTGAGTGTACATATATAGAGATGCGGTGTCTGTTAAAAAACAGCAACAGGTGGCACTCCACGGGCTTTGTTAATGAAGAAAAATGACTTTATTCGCCAACGTTTCAAGACCTGTGCGGTCTTGTCATCAGGGTGTAAAAGTGTGACATACAAAGAAGCTTACCTTAAATAGCTGTATACAAATGGAAGTGTCCATGAGAATCCTCACGCGCCGTCATGCAGGAAGGCGCGCAGTGCGTGACGTCACCTCACGTGGCAACCCGGAGCGTGTGTGGATACAGTCCGGGGATGAGTAACCAAGGAAACGCCAGACGCTGAAAGAAGTACGGAATGAAAGTTGATCCATAAAGATACACTGCGCGGCTACCTGCATGAAGTGGGTGAGGGCTCAGGGACGTGACACATAAACAAAAACAAAGAGTGCATTAGTGTATGCACGCATGATATGCAATACAGTGAATATACATAGAATATACATATAAACCAAGCAAGAATGCATAATATCAATGAAACACATGCATCAAAGATAAATGAAACTACAGCACAATAGTGCCATGAAATGTCACAGAGTAAAAATATGAAGGCATATGGGAACCTATATAGTCCCTTTGAATAAATGAAATACCGGGTGTGCCCAGATGTAAATCTGCTAAACTGCTAGTAGATATGAGCAACACAAAAAAGCACAATATATTATGAAATAGATTACAAAATAAATTATAAAATTTCCTGGAACGCATTTACATAGTGTATATATTGCTATTCTTTAATTCTATGTTTTACACTTTTTTTCAGTGATGTATATGTCTAGCGGGTTAACAGTCATCTGTTTCCATATTCCACAGCCCCTTTTGGCAATTATGTGTAATGTATTTTGTAATCTATTTCATAATATATTGTGCTTTTTTATGTTGCTCATATCTACTAGCAGTTTAGCAGATTTACATCTGGGCACACCCGGTATTTCATATATTCAAAGGGACTATATAGGTTCCCATATGCCTTCATATTTTTACTCTGTGACATTTCATGGCACTATTGTGCTTTAGTTTCATTTATCTTTGATGCATGTGTTTCATTGATATTCTGGATTCTTGCTTGGTTTATATGTATATTCTATGTATATTCACTGTATTGCATATCATGCGTGCATACACTAATGCACTCTTTGTTTTTGTTTATGTGTCACGTCCCTGAGCCCTCCCCCCCTTCATGCAGGTAGCCGCGCAGTGTATCTTTATGGCTCATCTTTCATTCCGTACTTCTTTCAGCGTCTGGCGTTTCCTTGGTTACTCATCCCCGGACTGTATCCACACACGCTCCGGGTTGCCACGTGAGGTGACGTCACGCACTGTGCGCCTTCCTGCATGACGGCGCGTGAGGATTCTCATGGACACTTCTGTTTGTATACAGCTATTTAAGGTAAGCTTCTTTGTATGTCACACTTTTACACCCTGATGACAAGACCGCACAGGTCTTGAAACGTTGGCGAATAAAGTCATTTTTCTTCATTATCAAAGCCCGTGGAGTGCCACCTGTTGCTGTTTTTTAACAGACACCGCATCTCTATATTGTTCCAAGGAAGGCACCCCGGCATTACCATATTGGAATACTGAGTGCCCCTCTACATGTTCTATATATATATATACATATATATATATATATATATATATATATATATATATATATATGGGAAAAACAGCACTCACAAAGCTCCAAGGAGGTGCAATATATATATATATATATATATATATATATATATATATATAGCAATAAATATATACTATATATATAGATATATATATATATATAAATAAAACTTGTGTATATATATTTATATAATATATATATATATAGAACTTGTGTGTATATATATATATTTATATATATATGTATGTATGTATGTATGTATATATATATATATATATATATATATATTGGGAAGAACAGCACTCACAAAGCTCCATGAATAATTCCTGCTGGGGTGCGCTGTCTCAAGGACAACTTGTGGAAAGTTGCCTTGTAACAGGTTAAGTCAAACGTATCCAAATATTCTGAAATACAGATTATTCCAAAATACGGAAATGTTTTAGCATAACTGACATAGTGACACCTTTGCTTTTTTGTGGTACAGTATACACAAACTTTGTTTAAGGCACAAAATTATTACAAATATTGTATAAAATTACCTGCAGGTGGTGTGTATAAGATATATATGATTCATATGAATTTCATCTATATACACAAACTTTGTTTGAGACACAAAATTATCGAAAATATTTGTATAAGATTATCTGCAGGCTGTGTGTATAAGGTGTACATAATACATAAATGCATTCTGTGTTTAGATTTGGGTCCCATTGCTAGATATATCATTATGGTATGCAAATGTTCCAAAATATGGAATATTCCAATATCCAAAATAACCCTGGTCCCAAGCATTTTGGATATGGAAGACTCAACCTGTATAAGAACAATGGGTAATATGAAAGCACTCACCAGTCTTCTTCAAGGTCATGCAAATATTTATTTCATAATAGCCACATACTGTACAAACATGGTGTCAATGTTTCGGTCCAGGAATGGACCTTTGTCAAGACAAGACAAATCCTAGAATCAAAGTGCGAAACCACCTATCTCACCTACTTGGGGTATAAATGGCATCTTGCACTCTAATGAAGAACACCTACAATATCTCAATAGTAAACAGTATATAGATGGTATCCAGCACGGCACTTGGGTGGGCTGTGCGGCCGGTGCTGTCAGCCATGGTGTGAGGTCCTGTAGGCAGTACGGCTACTGCCACATCAGCCCATCATGGTTACCCCACCACCTCTGTGCACCCTGTTCGCAATGAAGTATCGACCACCCTCTGCTATAGATAGTTTGCAAACTATGCGTTTGGCTGTCCACGGCTCCTGTTTATGAGGTACAGGCACTGCTGGTTCAGTGACACAGGGGAGTGGGTCATCATGACATCACAATGTCAGAAAGTCTCATGCCCTAGAAGAGCAGAGCAGCAACTAACAAGATATATGAATGCCTGAGCCCAGCCCCAGCAACACAGGTAGAAGAGGGAGAAGAAACAGAGGAGAATGTAAGTAAAAAGAGAGAGAAGGGACCACAAAGACAGTAAATTTATATACAGTAGTCAGATGTGGGTGCCCAAAATCATTAAATAGATTTAAGGGAAGGGGTGGGGTTGTAAGAGTAAATAAACATACAACACATGGCATATGTTTCTATATTTAGACAGATATTACAGTATTTTTGTTTGTTGTTTTAGGCCAGGATCTCACTCTCACCCAGTGCACTCAGGGCCTGATTCAGACCCGCTTGCGAGCACTGAGCGCTCGCAAGTGGGTCGATGTTGGCCCAGTGCGCATGCACACAACGGTGCCAGCTTCGTTGTGCGCATGCGCGAGACCCGGATAGCGACGTGCAAACCGTCGCTCCGGGTCTCGTACCAAAGGGGGGCGTGCTGTCCATATTGAGTGACAGCATGCCCCCTTTGGTGGGCATGCCGGGGGCGTGGCTGCCCAGATGGCACGCCCCCTTTGGTGGGCATGCCAGGGGCGTGGCTCCCCAGACGGAGGCGTTCCCATGGCAACGCCTACCATCTGGGGCCGGCCCCACTGACATCACAAGTGATGTCAGTGGGAGTGCTCTCGGCTCTGTTTGAGCCGAAAGCGCTCCAGGGCTTGCGGCAACGAGACCCTACCACAAGGGTCTCGTTGCAAGCCCGATGGTCGCGATGATCTTGACCATCGCGACCATCTTCCTGGCCGCTCGCTATAGCTGTGGGTGGTCACCAACAGTTATACGAGCGGCCAGGAGGCCGCTCTAAAATCAAGGACGGCCCTGATTCAGAGCGAGCGCTCTGTCAGAGCGTCCAGCTCTGAATCAGGGCCACAGGTATCAGCAATAATCCATGAATCAGTCATGATTCAGTGTTTCCTGTTACTTGGGAGTACACTACTGCTCCCTTCCTCATACAAAGGAACAATCAATTTGAGCTGCAGTGCAGGCAGAGACGAGAAGACCAATAAACTATACAATATACTATATTTCCATTCCATCATTTGCAGTGTCTGGGTTTTTTATTTTTCTTCTCTCCAATTCTACCTGTCTTTCACTCTCTTCTGGGTCTTATCCATTCTATCTCTCCTCTTTCTTTCCCCCTTCTCTCTCACTCCATCACTCTGTCCCCTGTTTCTGCCCATCTTTCCCTCTCGTTCTCTTCCCACATTTCACTTCCCCTCTTTTTCCCTCTTTTTCCTTTGCTGGAGATTGAACATTTTTTGATTTGAGAAATTATATTTGCTTAGAATTTATCTTCATATTAGTAAACTGAGGGATATACTTACTAAGCCTTGGAGAGAGATAAAATAGATGGATATAAAGTACCAACCAATTAGCCCCTGTCACTTTACAGGCTGTGTTTAAAAAGTGACAGCTAGGAGCTGATCGGTTGGTACTTTATCTCCGTCCACTTTATCTCTCTCTAAGGCTTAGTACATAGACTCCTGAATGTTTAAAGACACCAACATTTGTTAGCATAGTTTTCTCTCAGTGTCAGTAACATACACAAATTACCACCTTTCAGAGGACTGGCGCGGACTTTGCATATAACCAAGGATTAACATATGGCCTGATAATGGCTGTCGTACCAATACTGGGCATAACTCACCCTTGTCTAATGTCTAACTGGCCCTGGACACGCACATAGATGTAATCAACTACGTGTAGAGGTGCAAATGTGCAAGCGCAGTGTGCGTCACAGATATGAAAAAACATGCCGATTTGTCAGCCGATAAATATATTATAACAAATCAGTGGCAGTTTTTGTACAGGAAAGTATTTTTCTTTATGGTAAGGTGAGTGAAAGGCCGTAATACAAGAAGAATAATGTCCCCTCTTGCTGTCAGTGGGAGCCATGAGCAGGATTTCGCAGTAGACAATTACTGTACATGCCTCTGCCAGTTCTCACTGCACATGTCATGGAAGACATTATTCAGAATTATATAAGAGATAACAATTACAAAGTGCAATTATGATAAACTTCTCATTTAAAATGACAAGATACCAGTAGTGAAGGTAAACAGAACCTGGCGGCCGGGCACCAGCCCTCTACTGTTACGACTCTACTGGTAAATCAGTTGATATATGTTAGAATAGTTCTTCATAATGGTGTTATTAGGCAAGCACTTATGAATGCTGCATGTTTATACAGTGTACTACAACCTGATAAATTGTGATCTTTGAGAACCATGGTTCCCATATTATATGAAGGTGCTTTATCCAGTGTCTGGTCTGACTGGTTCATGGAGAGCCCACCAGGGAATGCATTGTAAGGGGCCCAAGCCTAAGCGGTGTGGCCAGCCACCAGAGGGGGTGAGGCCAGTCTACACAGTGGGACCGTGAACCGGTAGAAAGGACATTCAAAGAACAGGGTCTTTTTTAAAGGAGGGAGCAGGGGTGTATTAGGACCATCCTTTTTAAATGGCATGATGTACAGTATAATCTTGATGTAGTTTCCATAGAAAAAAATACAAGCACCAAAGTTCATCCATGATCCTGCTCCACCAAGTTACTGACCTCTAGAGGAGGGGGTTAGGCCCACATGCAGTGGGGCCCACTGGGGTTGTCTTCTGTAAACCTGTGGGCCAGTCCCACCCTAGCTTTATCTCTAATTATTTTGAGTGATAAAATGTTGCCGTGGATGGATGACAGTGTGTGTCCTGACCACTTGTCTGTCCTGACCATTTGCCTTGCTTCATGGCTTTGTAAAGTACTTTCTGACAGTTCTTGACTCCAAAATTGATGATACCCTTAATCTCAATTGTAAACCATGCAGGGAGTCATTTAGAGATGGACGTATTTTTTGCACACTGAACATATGTAGGAAAAGAGGCATTCAAAAAAGCTTACTTACATTATTTTATATGTTGATTCGGATGCATCTGTAGTATTTGCGACATACAACTGGCATACAAGAGTGTGTTCTAACACCACATAACAGCATAGAGATGTGGTTTGATAATGTTATTACTCATTGCAAAATTTGCATTTCACATTTGTACACAATGTAATGTAAATTAGTGTCATATACAAAAGATAGAAGAGTTTCTTGACAGTTACTAATAAAAGTGAAAGTCACATTTTCCATATAAAATGTAAATAAATACATCTCCCCTCCCCCATCCATTGCGTTCCAATTGTCCATCACTTGGTATATCTTCCCTACAATCTTATCTACAATATATACAAATTAAACTCTTGGTATATAATTCCATATTTTTACCATCTGTAAACATTGGTTATACTGTAGTTTATTTTGGCACTAAAGTAGAAGGCATATTTGAGACAGACACTTTTTTGCACTGTTACAGAAAAATAATAGTTTAAAACAGAATAACGATACTAATAATACAGTAATAATATGCTGATCATATCTGAGTTAGAGTCACATTTTTCTTTATGAAACCTGCAATTAAAGGCCTATCATTGCTTTAACCTCAGTTAAAAACTCACATACCATATTTTCTCTGTCACAGATACATTATTATTGCTTGTCTTCAAAGACCTGGGATAATTATACGCTATGGATGAGCATTTCATGTACACTAGCTCGACAGTTTGCAAGAATCCAGCGATCTACGATGTCTGCCCTTTTTATGACTGACATAGCAATACGCAGATTGTTCCGATATTTATGCTGTCTGTGGCTTAGCAAGATAATTAAAGGATATAAATTAATCAAGTGCAATTAATTAGAAACTTTATGTTCGCAGCAGTCCTCCTTTGCATGTATAATTTATATTTATTGATTTCCTGGCTTTCATTAGCCTATGAGATAACAGCACAAATGCATTAGAGGAGAAAATGCACAATTAGCGCAAGGGTGAACCATGGCATAATTGATAGATCAGAACATGTTTGGAGTAAATATAGAGGTTTGTTATCTGTCATAAGCAGTTAGAATAGATGAGCTGTGCGTGCAGGATTTTTTTTTTTTTTAAAACATCTCTACTGATTAATGTGAGGTTTAAAGAGCTGTCTTAATAGAAAGCTGATAGGATGGCTGAATTTACATTTTAATCAGGGTATTTATGACAGAGAAATCTATTGGCAAAGAAATGTCTTATACTAAATAACATAATTTACAAGTATCTTTTACACATTGTGCATTTCAGAGACGTATAAGATATTGACTTGATCTAGAATGAATGGCCTATCTGCACTTAACCAGATTTTTTAATTGCGCACAATAAACCTGTGAAAATTAGATACATTTAATTTTTAATGGTGGTTTCGATGTAAGGTTCTGTTACTACTACTACTACTACTACTACTACTACTACTACTACTACTACTACTACTACTACTACTACTAATAATAATAATAATAATAATAATATTGTATTTATTTATAGGGAGCCACAATATTCCACAGCACTGGGAAGAGAGGTAATATAATTAAAAAATATAGTATACAGACATATAGGGTAGACAGGAAAAAATATGAGCCCTATTTGTGAGAGTTTACAATCTAGTGGTAGGGTCTTGAAATGGGATGTAGTCATGAGATCGGCAGCCTCAAGTCCGCCGGTCACAATTCCGACAACGGAATGACAAATTACAGATGCCTATCATAATCCGAATGCCAGAACGCAGAAGACAACATTCTGAATGAAGATAACTCGGGGGCACCATTAGCGTTAGCCGCTGGGGGGGGTTAGGATTAGAGAGTCTAGCGGGGTTAGGGTTAGGTTTGGGGGGGAGATTATGGTTAGCCACCCCTAGGTGGGAGGGTTAGGGTTAGGCACCCCCATGGAGAGGTTAGGGTTAGGCACCCCCCCTCCCGGGAGGGTTAGGTTTAGAGAGTGGTAAGGCAGGGTTAGGGTTAGAGGTTAGGGGGGGGCAGAGGAGGTTAGGGTACTTACCTGCCTCTGTCCGGATCCTGATCCTGTCAGGAAGCTGCTGTCAGGATTTGAACCGGCTAAACAGTTGCCGGCATTTCAATCCCATTCCCTTGAGACAATAGGGGGATGTGACATTGACTGTGGGATGAACTGGAGAAAGTAGGGCCAGTTAGAAAGATGTACAATATGAGACAGGAGTGAGCTTGACTTTGGTCAAGAGGTGCGTTTTCAAGGAACATTTAAATTTTCGGCAGATGGTGCAGAATCTGATTTGATATGGAAAAGGGTCTCATAAGCAGAAGTGATACAGGAGAAGCCTTGGAGGCAGGAATGGGAGGTAGCTACTAGTAAGGCAATGGGTCAACAAATCACAACCAGAATCACAACCAGAATGAAGAGTGTGGGAGGAAAGTTTGAATAAGATTCTGGTGGGAAGTGGGCTGTGCAAAGATTGGAGGAGTGTTGAAGCAGAAGAAACTGATGAGTTAGGTAACTTATACATCTGTTCTCTTCAGAAAGTTGGTTACATCTTAAGTGAAGGGATGGAAAGGATGGAGTCAAAGGTGATGCTGAGGCAGAACATTTGGGGGACAGAGGAGAGTGTTGTGGTGATGATAAGCTCAGTCTTAGACATGTTGTGCTTTAAGCAGATTTGTGACTTCAGTGAAAACTTGGCAGGGTGATGGTTGGATATATGGATAGTAAATGTAATTACCCCCCCCACACACACACACATACACCCATACACACACACACACACACACACACACACACACACAAACACACACTACCATTTGGCAGAGGTGGGGGGGCTAATGCAATTGTCATAAGTGTGAGGTGATTTCAATGGTGGCTGCCATGGCAACAACCAGTTGGTCTGGTCTGAGTGGACACATATATTTCTGTTGATGGGAAGAGTGGGAGAGCAGCCTGAAGTGAGCTGGCAGATAGCAGCAGAGTGCTGTGACAAGAGGTTGGGAGGAAAAAGTGAAAGAGCAGCTATTGAATGGAGAGGTGATATCAGATCATAAGATAAAAGTGATTACCCTGCTTGAATTGAGATGAAATCAGGGGGCAGAGGAAAAGAAAACAGTTGGCACTATGAGGAAAGAGAAAAGTGTGGAATCAGTACTATGGGCTTGGTTAAGAAACAACAAAAAACAGTAATAGCCTGAAATCTGATCAGAAAGAAATATAAGAGCATTGTGAGAGGAGATTTAGAAGACAAAAAGATGGAAAGTGAGAATAATTTCACTTACATATCACTCCGCTGTACAGCCCTACCGTAGAGAAACACCGTCTATACAGCTTAGTGTTATGCCATCATCTGAGGTGAAGACTTAATAAGTGCCATTCTCATTGGTGATATACTGTACTGTGGCTAGTCTCAATGGCAGTAGGAACAAAATAAAGGCCACAGTATATGTTAGTTGACATTCTCCCTCATAAAAAACTTTTTTCACTCACACTACAACAAAGATGAGAATATCTGTAGTTGAAGGCCCAAATAGTATTGATATACAAGTATATTCATCATTTTACACTCTCTGAAGACAGAGTCTGGTGGGAATATTTACTAAGGTGCGTGTTTTTAAAGTGGAGTTTTTGCCCATAGCAACCAATCAGATTTTACTTATCATTTTTCTTTCACCTTCTAGAAAATAATAGCTAGAAGCTGATGGGTTGCTATGGGTTTTAAAAACCCAGAGTTTAGTAACTACACCTGAGACCAGATAGCAAAACTGATAGTAACATATACACAGTGAGACTGGTTAATATAAAAGTAACTACACTATCATAGGTACTATGGTCATACATCCATGTAAACAAAAAACCTTACACCAAGAGAATAAATATAGATTAAAGACTTGTTTCTAATTACAGGGAGCATTCTGCCATCTTCATTTGATTCCAGAATACAGGAGAGGCTGTGTTTTAATGAAAAGAAACTGTAAAGTGAAAATATTTCATATTATCTTTTTCCAGCATATTATTTAGGGAATTACATTTAATTTAAGGAAGTTATTGCTCTTCAAGCATGCAGGAGCTACAGGAGCCCTCTGCATCTATATACATTAAACTATTTGGATTTACATGTGCTTTCAAAATACATCAGGACAGGGCAGCAGAGAGCAATGATGGGCCTGGGTGAAGGGGAGACATGGCCAAACCCACTCCTCAAAAATAATTGCAAAATTATTATGCATACCGCCATGCAATACCAAGCAGGGGACATTTCTGGTATACAATCGGGAAGCCGGCTGCCTTAATACCGGCAGCCAGCTTCCCGACTGTCATATCATATCAAATGCCTGACATTTCCCCGATGCCGGGAAACCGGCGCCCAGCATCCCGATCGAAGGGATGCCGGTTGCCGCGAGCAGACAGCCGCGTGGGGGGAGGGTTAGGTTTAGGGCACCCAGGGGGGGACCTACGGTCAGGCACCCCCCCCGGAAGGGTTAGAGTTAGGCTATGGGGAGGGAGGGTTATGGTTAGGCACCCCCGGGGGGATTTAGGATTAGGCACCCCCCCGGCGGACTTAGGTTTAGGCAGCGGGGAAGGGGGGGTTAGGGTTAGGCACTTAGAGGGGGAATTAGGGTTATGCACTTGGGGGGGAGGTTAGGGTTAGGCACCCCTAAGTAGGGTTAGGGTGTTAGGTTAGTTAATACTTACCTATCGACAATCGGGATTTCCAGCACTGTCGGGCTTCCGCTGCCAGGAATTCAGCTGTGGTCGGCCAGGCGCTGCCGGGAATCGAACTGCCGGCCATGCGGCCAGCGGTATGTCATACCAATTCCAAATTTCTAACTCTGTACTGCTGGCCTGGGTGCCACATTCTCTAAAAGTGTACTGACAAAAGACTAGCCTGTTGCTGAGACTATTGAGGAATTGATATTATATAACATACTAACTGTTGCCCGCGGAATTGCCCACAATGAGATCACTTCTGTCAACATTTTTTTTATTTAAGGTGTTCTAGTTGTATTGCTTTACATGGGAGCACTGTTGCAGGAATGTCCAACGTGACCAGCAGCGCTATACAGACTGGTGGCAGCACCGATTTCACCCACCACTCACACCGATGTCCCTGTTTGCCCAGTGCAACGACTGCTATACAGCCTATTCTATTCAAGTAAACATGGGCCCAAAGCACCTCTCCCCCCACCCCATTCCAGCCACACACACGGTGCCACACCTATCTCTTGCATTATAGTCAATACATTTTATTTTTGTTATTGCTCAGCTTCAACTAGATGGATCAAGATGAAACAAAGTGCAGGTTATTTCTAGGAGCGTCCTGTACAAAATGATGCAAATGATCCAAAATCGGTTTTGGACTTTTTGCGCCAACTTGGAACAAACAGACTCAATGTTATTATAATATTAGTATAGATAAATTAAGGAGCAATATTGGTGTAAGAGTTTGAGTGTTTGGGGGAATGGGGGCTACGGTTATTTATATGGTTTTAGTATTCATAAAAAATATACACAGTGGGTCTGAGAATTTGGAGTCATAACAGTCATTTTTGGGAATTTTCCATATTGAGGGTTTTTTTTGGGAATCGGTATGAGGTTCAAATACTGACAGTGGAAGGCTGAATGGTGAAGATCCCAACTAGAGGTGGTAAGTAGCCTAATCCTCCCCTCTTCCCCCCTGACCTTCCCTTAGTGGTGCCTAACCCTACCCTCCCTGGGTGGGTTGCCTAACCCTAACCTCCCCCTGATGGTGCCTAACCCTAATCCCCCTTCCCACACCCTAAACCTAACCTTCCTGGGAGGTGCCTAACCCTAACCTTCCTCTGGGGGTCTGAAGGTTTGAGAGGGTAGCGCTGCACAGGTATAGGTGGGGGATGATGGTGACTGAGGAAAAGGTGGGGGAGGGGGGATGAGGGTGTATGGGGGGGAAGGGGGGGTGAACAGATGGGGAGACGGGAAGCCCATGAGGTGGGGTGGCTGTGTGTGGTAATCTATACTGGTGTGGGGTGGTGTGTGATGCTGGCATGGTGGCTACCGTAGCAGGTAACTTTCAATGTCTTGGCGATGGGTCAGGACCCTTCTTGGTTGGTGGTTATCTTAGCCGATGTAGACACCCATGCATCTACATGTTCCTCACTGTGTGTTGGGGACAGGCTGGGAACGTGATGTTCAGCATTCCTCTTAACCTTAACTTCCAGCTCCAGGGGCAGGTGGGTTTGGCTTTCATGGTGTTGGCTCTGGTTTCAGTTGAAGATTGGTGTGCTGAGTAGTCAGGTAGCGTCAGTGTGTGATAGCTGGTGTAGCTGTGTTTAGCTTAGTCCTGGAAGGACTAACGCATTTCACAACAGTGTGCCTTTGTCAAAGATTTCCAGGCATGGGTGTGTACTATTAAAATCACTTCCTGATTTGCCATCATTGGATGGTGGAGGTGTGATGCCCTAATGGCTCGTGCTGTGATTGGCTGAGGTAATGGAGGTAATCAGGTTGCTATAGTCACCAGCGTGTGGGTGTTGATGATAAACTCTGATCAGCTGAGTCACTTCCTGAAGCCCAGAATCAGGTTGATATGGTAACCAGGGTGTGTGTTGATGATAAACTCCGATCAGCTGAATCACTTCCTGATTTGCCGTCATTGGATGGTGAAGGTGTGATGCCCTAATGGCTCGTGCTGTGATTGGCTGAGGTAATGGAGGTAATCAGGTTGCTATAGTAACCAGACTGTTATGACTCCAATCAGCTGAGTGGATGGGGTAATCATGATGATGTAGGTGTGTGTGTGATCATGATCTCTATTGCTAAATATCTTGGTGAGTGGGGAAATAGAGATGGAGGATCAAATCGGAAATTTGCAGGTATTGCAATCATAGTGGATCAGAATTCTAGGTTGCAGCGTAGCTGGTGGATTTGTTGGTGTGGTTGGAACAAGTTCCTAGATCCGTGAGATGCTATCAGCAATTAAGGATAGAAAGACTGCAAAACCTGTTGTAGGTTCTCTATTTAAGTGTTATCCCGACACTGATATAGTAACTATAATAATGATCCTGTGTGGGAATGGGTACTGAGGATCAATTGTTCATACATGAGTGTGTTGTAATTTGGGGTGGGTGACCCTGGGGTTACCTAACTCTAACCTCCCCTTTCCCTAGCCTAACCCTAAAACCCCCCGGGGTGCCTAATCCTAAACCCCCATCCCCGGCTAAGAGAGCATACTTACCGCTGTCTGAACATTCGGGCTTCCGACGGTCGGGATGCTGATGCCTGTATCCTGAAATCCATCAGGCTATTGGTGTTGGCATTATGCCAGGTGGCAGGTTTCTGGCATTGGTATTTCAACTGCCGGCATCCCGTCCGCCGGCATATCAGCTGCATCCCATTTTTTTTAGTACAGTCAAGAGTTTGCTATTATGGGTTTAGGTTAGTAGAACTTTCTGGTTCAGGGAAATTGGATGAGGGTTGAAACAGAATAAGAGTCCTTTAATTGAGAAATTGTTATAGTATATTATCTTCATACAGATAAATCTTTTGTCAGTAACTGGTTAATTACAGTCTTGGTTTGTCATCTAACCTGATATTTTTGATTTCTCAAATTATAATGACTGAAAATAATTGAGGTATTTTTCTAAGTGATATTGTTACTTTTTTATTGCCCTAACCACTTTCGAAAATTTTTATAAAATACAATCAAACCTTAAATGAGTTGGTTTTTACTTTTACATTCCATATACTGTACTTGTGTGTAGTTTATTTAGGAGGGGAGGGAATACAGTCCACTACACATATACATTAGGCCAAAGGGATTTTTCAAGATGACCCTTGGTGAACTACTGTCTACAATCAACCAAGAAGACACCGTCTGAGAGATCAACTACAAGAAAAAAATCTGCCCTACTAGTGTAACCTCTCATCCATATTACAACAACAGGTGACCAGGTGTCACTTAAAGAAAGGGAAAATTTGGATCTGGAAAGGCAGATTTGGGTGGTACTGTAGTATTCATGTTGTAATGGGAGTATAAACATCCAATTAGTTAATCAAGAGTTTCATTCATCAACAAAGCCAATATTTCTGTTTTGTAATACTGCTAGTATAATCCCTGACTCTGTATAATCCCTGACTTTTTTATTACTAATATTTCCACATGCTTTTACAAAAGCATATGGACTAATAAATTTGTCACCTGGTAAGAATTTAAAATTTGTTCAAATATTAATAATTTATAAAATTAAGTTATTGTGCTACTTTTAATATGGAATAATAAATCCAAAGACTAGGAAAGTTTTTTGCAAAAAAAATTAAAAATCTTAATTGTAATGTGCAATAATGTAATATTAAACATTTCCTGTGAGAGCACTCTAATAATATATTTTAAGATATGACTATCTCATCAGATAAATTAAAACCTTTTAAGTGCAAACACAAAAAACACATTGTATATCTGAATTATCAAGCAAAGTGTAGTCATCATTTGTATATACTTTAATTTAGAATGTACATGATCTATTTACGTAGGTTACACCTTGATAATGATTTATTAGAGTGCATCTTGTAGCTCCTATGTCGTCTCTAGCTTATATAACTTGATTCTATCTGAAATCATTTGAACAAAAGAGACAGGTGTAAGGAAACAGCACTGATTGGCATCATATTGCTAATATGCATGTGGTATGGTAGGGTGAGAATATAGCCAATCATTAAAAAGATATCATAACATCAACAGCTACTTTATGTCAACAACCAAAATATCAGCATGGACTATATGACGACAATCAATATTAGCTTTTTGTAGTAGATGTGGGGACGCACAGGTAAAAATATAACTATCAATAGTAACAAAGTTTAGTTCAAAATAAAAATAGTGCTAGTCGTGACACTCCTCAAGTATTAATTGAGTGGGTGCTGCTTACTCAGTGTAGAATATGTGCTGGTGAACACATAACAGATAAACATAAATAGTGACGCCTTAATGTGTCTGTAAAATGAAACATTGTGAGGTATATATATATATATACTGTACATACATACACACATGCTTATGATAGTAATGACAATTTATTTGTAAAATGTGATCTTCAGTCAAATGACCCTCATTGAATTCATGGTATATAAAATAATAAACATAGATTCCAACATAGTGTGTACCATTTTTAACACTGCATATTTAACATGTAGCCTGCATAAAACCTATTTAGGAACATGGCAGTTCCATAAATAATCCACAATAATGGATAACAAAAGGTAAAAACAAACACATTTAACCCAGCAGCGACATAAAATGGATAAAAAACACACATAGAAGCTTATCTGTCCACAACTAGGGCTACAGGTACAGCAGTCCCAATGCGTTTTATCCTTCAATGGTCAGACGTCATCAAGGGAATAATGGTTATGATCCATGGAGCTATATTCATACCTACATGATCAATTAAAGATCGATGCTCATCTAGGTGCACATTGATTAAATCACATCCTGTGGCAAAACCTCAAAGTGGACCAAAAAATGTCTATAAATTATACATAAAGGTAACAGGACAATAAAATGGAAGAGGTCGTCACCTCTATCATAAACCCTGGAGATTAGGTGGATTAAAACCAGGTATATCCATTTAAAAATGAACAAAGGGGCTATGAACTGCAAATGGAGCACCTGCCATCATATTTCATGGTGGAATGCTCATGGAACGCACTGCCATATTGACTAGTGACATCACTTCCACCACAGCATAAAACATAGCTGTGATGCAGGCAAACAGCAATATATCACAAGGCACAATGATAGGGAGGATCCAATGGATGACTCACGAGTGTGGGGAGTCATAAAACAGAAGTCCCAATCTGTAAATAAGAGAAAGTCACATCAAACTTGGATTTCAGCCATGTTCTTGGAGGCTAGCTCTCCTGTTGGTGTAAGCGGCAAATTTTTTTGGGGAGGGGTAAACTAGGTCTGTTCTTCCATACAAATCACCCTCTATTGCTTCAACCATTTTCTTAGAGAACATTATCTCACTACAGGCAACCATTTTGGGAGATATCTGATGTATATAATAAGTGTTCCCATACTAAAATGAAAATAAATCTTCAGCAATATATATTATGAAGAGAACAGAGCAACAAATGCCTGGTGCAACATAAAGTGGGGGATAGTATTATATGTAATACTCCTTCCCATATTAACAAGATGTCATCGATATACCATTTGTACATAATCAGGTTATTGGAGAATGAATTGTTGGCATAGACATGATCTTTCTCCCTGCAGCCATCAGGAGGTTTGCAAAACTGGGCTCAAATATCATTCCCATTGCTGTCCCACATATTTGTATGTAGAAGGTATATTGGCATTTAAAGAAGTTGTGACTGAGGATAAACATAATCAATTCACATATTCCATCTTTATGGGAAGCTGACAGGTCCAGGTCCCTCTCTAAAAATCTTCAACAGGATTCTATCCCTTTATTATGTCTCATGCAGGTGTTTAGACTTTGCACATCAATAGTAACCCATATATAGGATTCTTTCCATTCTATGTCTGACACTAATTCGATCACACTGTTTGTGTCCTTCAGATATGATGGTAATTGAATGACATATTTACGACCTCCTCCATTCCATTGTACTGTTACCTTTATGTATACTTTATAGGCATTTTTTGGCCCACTTTGAGGTTTTGCCACATGATGTTATGTAATCAATGTGCACCTAGATGATCATCCATCTTTAATTGATTATGTAGGTATAAATATAGCTCCCTGGATCATAACCATTATTCCCTAGATGAAGTCTGACCATTGAAGGACAAAACACGTTGGGACTGCTGTAACTGTAGCCCTATTTATGGACAGATTAGCTTGTTTATATTTTATATCTTGTACGTGTGTTTTTTATCCATTTTATGTCACTGCTGGGTTAAGTGTGGTTGTTTTTACCTTTTTTATACATGATTGTGGATTATTTATGGAACTGCCATGTTCCTAAAAAGGTTTTAAACAGGATATATGTTAAATATGCAGTGTTAAAAATGGTACACACTATGTTGAAATCTATGATTATTATTTCATATACCATGAATTCAATGAGGGTCATTGCCTGAAGATCACATTTCCAGATAAGTTGTCATTATTATCATAAGCACGTGTGTATATATATATATATATATACCTCACAACATTTAATTTTACAGACACATTAAGGCACTCGAGACGATATGGTGATGGTTGGGTAGGACTGTGCTCTGCTGTGTGGGCAGATGTGGTATGTTAGTGGGCTGAAAGGTGTGCTATATGAGTGAGTGGTGTGCTGCACTTCCTGATCACAGGCGTATCGGGTCCTGTGTAAATACGGTGTGTTATGGAAGGTGCGCTCACCCTGTGGGTAAAATGATGATGGGGGAGTGTTGGACTGTGTATGTGGTTGCTAGTGTGTGTGGTGTGAATGAGTGGGGAGGGGTGGACCAATGGAATGACAGAGGTGGACACAAGGTGGGAGTAAATGGTTTTATTGGACTAGTCACAGTGCTTCTCCTATATAGTCCCGGGCAACAAGGTGGGTGTGTTGGTGGGTGAGGTGGGTCTGCCTCTGTCATTCCATTGGTCCACCCCTCCCCACTCATTCACACCACACACACTAGCAACCACATACACAGTCCAACACACCCCCATCATCATTGCACCCACAGGGCGAGCGCACCTTCCGTACCCACCGTCTCTATATTAAGGCACTCATATTACTCTTCACTATTTATATAAATCAATATTAGTTATTGAAATTATGGCTCTGACTACGCTTTGGTTGTTGACTGTTAACATTTAATTTTTTATTGTCAACATTTTATCTGTTGCCCTAATGACCATGTCATCATCATGTCAGTGTCGACCTTTTGTGTGTCAACTGACCGGGTTGACATTTCACATTTTGATGTCGACCTGATAGTTTAGGTTTTAATTGTCAACAATATGCCTACATTCCTGTTAAGAGAACCTATATTGTATTGTATTTAGCAGCAGACAGCTTCTAAATAAACTCTAATAGAGAGTATACAGTATCTAACCAACAATTTAAAATAAGTCATTGTTTTTTTTAAGTATCAATATACAGTAGGTTACAAAATAAATCACCTTGCTTTGAGAATTAAATTCTAGATAAAATATCTTTGGAAGCATGTGTCAAACCTTCTAAATAGGACAAGTGGAGAAATTGTCCATAGAATCCAGATCTTAGCCTGAACATTTCTGAAAAGCAAGCTCGGCAAGTTGTCAGCCACACTATATGAAGGGGGCGGGTATTTATCTTGTAGAGAGATTAATTACCAACCAATTTGCTCCTATCATTTTTAATAATGAAATAGAGAATTGTGCTTTTATTTAGTTCATGTAAGTTATTCCGTTCATTAACACACAGAATTTGAAAGATAGTGTATTTACCTTTAAGTTCAAATATTTGTGTCGCACTGGAGTACACAGCCAAAAATGAAAATATTAATTGCAACACCTTAGACTTTAGGTAAATAATGATGTAACCCTCAAGTAGAAAGCTGACATAACTGGCACACAGATGTTTAACTCATATAAATTGTTGAGAAACTGTCACTAGTTAAAGGATCAGCTAAGTCTATTTTTTTTGCAGGGTTACAGCTAAAGGTCTTTATTCTATTATACTAGACCCAAGAACTGACACCCTTTGCTGAATTATGATTTTAGTCACTAAAGCCAAGTTATAATTCTTATCATAGTTGATGATCATTCTTTATGGAAGCGAAAATATATATTTCAAGGTTATGACATGAGGAGAGGTAAGGGCTAGTGTTTAAGGAGGGAAAGATATGCCATCCTTTTGAAAACCAGACAAAGCAAATTGTGCACAGAGAGAGAATGCAACTTGATCTGTATGGTGTTTTGACAAAGAATGCAGTAAATGTTCAATACTGGACTTTTGCATCCATTTAAGCTAATACAGAGTGTCTTATTTCTATCAAGTAAATCACTATGTCTTCAGTATTTTCCATCTTGTATAGAAGTAAACTTTAGGATCAACTTGGAGGTTGAATCAATCTGCTATTTATTACCTTGAAATGTGACACGCCACTTAAGTGCCCTATTCCCTTATGGTTTAAGTTGAGTACTGCATTATGTCCAAACCATTAAGAAACCAGAATTATTCATAGTGTATCTTTAGACTTGAAGAATTTACTTTCATATAAAACACAATGTATCCATATGTTAATGCTTTCAAAAGACTTTGAAATGGGCAGATAACTGAATAATAAAGGTAGATTACATATTGCCTTTTCATGACTTTTTATTAGGTTTAGTTTCGTTTTTCAATGTTTGGAAATCATTCTTTTGTGGCCTTTTAAACTTCTTTTAATGTGCATATATGTAACTGAGGCCATAAATAACTTAAGAAAGAGGATTCTCAAAAAAAAATATCAATACATGATACAATGTTGGGAATGTTACCTTTTGTAGCCTACGAGATTGTTCAGCGATGGTAGCAAGATAAGTTTACTAAATGATCAGAAGACTAAGAAGAATAGGCTCTGATAACAAATATAGTCTAGGAATGAAAAAGAATGGGAATAAAGTTTTGTTACTGTTAATAAATCTGCTTCTGAAACAGTCGGCAATGAAAACAAGCAGTTGTCATCAGTCCTTTTAAATGTAATAGTCCCCACCTCCCTCCATAATATTCATTATTTTGAAATGATATATTTTTGTAAAATACTTGATGAAACATAACAAGGAAAGGAAATTTTCTTTCAAAATAACAAAAGGTATGTAATAAAATTGTCACAAACAAAAGCACACTATTACTCATTTTATTTTATGTTAAATAATTCAGACATGATTTTTTTTATTCTCACAAGCATGTATCATAACATTTATTCATTTTTTCACAATAACATATTCTACAAGAATACATATTTGCTAATTTTTATCCCCTACTTTACCTCTATCTTTTTTACTCTCTGTAGATTGTTGTATATTTTTTGGCATTGATACCTCATAGTTATTCAATAGTTCATACATCATCAGTTCATTATTAAAAATTATTTTCATTTTGAAGTTATTTAAATTAGAAATTCCTCTAGCCACCATTTTTATTTGTTTTCCCTTTTGTATCAAACTTTATTATAATCGCAAACATTATTTTTCAGTGTTGCAACAAAAAGTAGTTTGTAATAATAATAATAATAATAATAATAATAATAATAATACACCTAAGGGCATGTATATATTGTTCATGCAATGTTTTTCTCACACTAAGCTATGGGTTTAATATTTATAAACATATATAGAACAGATGATAAGGATGGCATCTAGTGCTCGGTAAACAATGCTGACTTGGTGTTTATGACCAGTCCATTACACTAATAGTTCTCCATTAAGGTGAAACATTTTTACTGCACAATCATGCCTTCTGTACATTTCATGATGTCTTAAATAACAGCAAACAATTAATCAATAGACAAGTCCAGCAAATTACATCCATCTTCTAAACAATTGCATAAATCATGGAAAAATATGTCCAGTTTAATGTTTAGCTGTTACATTATCATTGTGCTTATTATATATTTTTGTCTATCTGTACAGACAATTACTGTATAGGAACACATGCACAAAACAATATGCATTTATTTAAAAAAAATGTGTTAAGATGTACTGTGCCAAATGAAAGCTATCCATGTGCCATAATATATTTAATTAACTGCTCCAAACCAATCTGATACAGTACATTTATATCAGGTTTGAATCTCTATGTTTGTTAGCCACCATATTGTTCCTGAACCTAGTTACATGATCTGGCATCAGTGACAAAGTCTCATGAAGGGGAAGGTACTAAGAATAGTATTCCCTACCTCTTCAATCTCCAGCACATGGCATTCAAATTGAAAACCTTGTGTTGGAGACAGTCTGAAAAATGTCTGTATTAAGCAGTTGAAGGCCGACATGATGATGACATCACTAGGAATTACAGGTGAGGGCCCCAGTAGCAGTATAGGAGAGGGAACAGATTGCCACTAAAACTATTATATCTATTGTTATCTAGGTCTAAAAGCTACTTAAATATAAGATGCCATTTTATACAAAGGACACTGGAGTTAATAGTGTTACTGTGCAGCAGTAACTGAATACAATCCTCACCTCACTATTGAGTCTTTCTCCAAGGGGTATTGAAAATTGATGAAAAATCAATGAAAATCGATCAACATTAATGTTGTGTTTCTGGGGCTAAATTACACATTAACTTATGATTAAAAAAACAAAACAAAAATCGCCTATTAGAAAAATGTGGGCTGTAGCCCAAAAAAGCACAACATCGATTGGTCGTTTTTCATTGATTTTAAATCAATCAAACTTTAGTAAATATACCCCCAAGTGTAAAAAATGTTTTGAAAGTGATTAAACATAAAAGATAAAAAATATATGACTGTCTCTTACAATAAATGTCACACAGAATGATGGTTGTCACCCCCCCTCCCCTTCAGTATATTAATCCAACCCTCCCTACAATTGTCTTCCTTTTCCCAAGTCCAACTCAACTGTTTTCCCAAACTAAGAATTTATGCTCGAAGGTACCCCACAGGTATACCTTAATTTGGGGATGATGGGATGTGCAAAAATAAATAAATATATACACCATAAATATTGGGTGCTGTAACGGTGTGATTAATTCCATTTCAAGGTAAACATTTTTGATTTTTTTTTTATCTAATAATGGGTTTTTAGACTTTATTCTTTTTCAAATCCCTTAAAAATATAAATAATGTGTTGTAATCTGCACCCAAAACAAAGATTACTTATTGGTCTTTATATGAGCATTTTGTGATGAATATGTAACATTATGTAAGACAATTAATGGCCATTTTCACGTGTTGATATAAATATGTGTTTTCTATTTTTATGTATGTTGCACTGGGCGTATATTACATAAATACTGTACTTGTTGTGACAGTTGACTGGCAGCATTCATAATTATATTTTTCATATTGCCTTCATAAGGGTTCAGTGTTCCCCTTTATATATGAGCAGCTGCTAGTCCACTATTTTTAGCTTTATTAGAACCTGATTTATTATTTTAAAAGATTATACACACAATGTTCTACTATCATTGACATACAGTACATTATATACTGTCAACAGAAGAGCAAAAGCTTTAAATGTTGAGGTTCACTATATGTATAATTAATAATTGGTATTAGACCGCTATACAATTCTGCTGTGAATTATTACACAACTGTATAGATATAATTTTATTGAATTTATTTACAAATAAATTGCATGATTAGACACACTCAGCGCCAAGTACTCCTATTTTTCTAATACATATCTTTAAGAGGTAATAACTTAAAAAGTAAAACCAACCTGTGAGGCAATAACTTTTGACTATTACGTTTAACCAATGGTATTGTCACCTGAATTACTGTATTGATAAATGTCACATTTGGTCTTATTGTTATAGGGCAAAAACCCATCAGTCATGAAGTGGTTAAGGAATGCGAATCAAACAAATCCACATATGGTATATCATTGCACAGCACACATTTATTTTAGATACAGTACTTACTGTACTTATGGTTACTGCACAGACCACCTTGTGTTCTTTTTATGTTGCCAAATAATCTTCAATGGTTACAAAATCCTAATCTAACAAATATATTTCATTTTGGTGCATACTGATTATCAGTTTTAGAAATATGTATGAATAGTAAATATGTACAAAAACTCAGCATTTAATCATATTAAAAGCACTGCAAAAAAATATTATCTAGTTAATGTGATGTTTCTGCAAAATATTTTTTTGAAAAGTACTAAGGGGTCTATTTACTAAGCAGTGTTAGGAGACAGAGTGAAAAGTGATAAGGTGCCAGCCAATCATCTCCCAAATGTCATTTTTTAAACACAGCCTGTGAGATGGCAGTTAGGAGCTGATTGGCTGGTACTTTATCACTTTTCACTCTGTCTCCTAACACTGCTTAGTATATAGACCCCTAAGAAACTGGAGCTGATTCAGAGGTGCACACAGTGTCGCTGCCGCACGCTAGCGGCCGATGCATATGAGCCGTAACATGCATGTGTCCCCATGGTTACTGGTGGGAGCCGAAGAACAAATTTGGAGGAGACAGTAAATATCAGTGGGCGTTTCTGGGTGGTAACAGGGGCGTGGTTAGTTAGAGGTGAACGTGTTGTGGGCCTGTCATGGTCAGCATCTGAGTCTTTTGCTACAGTTGCACAGACACAGATGGCCATGTTCAAATGGATAAACAGCATCTCCATAGGACAGGTGCAATGTTCAATGGTACGGCAAATGGTGCACCTTAATGTGCACCGTAATCTCTGGGCCTGTCCACAAATGCCACCGCTGTTGTGAAATTTTAGGCAGCGGCTGTGTGAAAATATGTATTTGTTGCAGCCACCACGATTTGTCCAAGTGACTATGTAAAAAATACACAGTATCGGTCGCAGATCAGTCAGTGATCGTCCTTCTTAGTAAACCTAGGGTTGTGCAGAATGGACGCGTGAACTGAGATGCCGTAGCCAATTTTACTGCAAGCAAGGTTGCAGATGTAGGCTGTTGTACTCCTCATAAACGGTTGCGACATGACTGCAGTTTAGTTGCCACTCCCGAGTGACCTCGATAAATCGCCCCTCCCTGTCACTCACTTTGTGGATAAATGCTCCTTGTGACTGCAGTTGCAAGGCCATCGTGGCACATGTGCAGTATGACTGGCGAATGCTCAGTCCACAGATAAACGCTCAACTACTAGAAGATCAGAATAGCGTTCATGTCTGAATTAGATCCTCTGTACAAATACCATCGGCTTTGGCATTAATATAAAGATGCAGTAGCTCTGCAGTAAAAGATGCAGTTGCAGCTGCCATAGCGTGCACCTCTGAATCAAGCCTATTATGCTTTAAAATCCATGCATCAAATATCTATATATTAAGATATATAGATACTGTAGTTAGATAGATAGATAGATAGATAGATAGATAGATAGATAGATAGATAGATATATTCTTTTACTATCTTGAACATGAGTATGGTACTGTAATACATACTGTACATATGACCTATTTTATTGCTTGACCGAAGCTAGTTTAGCTGTATTAAATAGTGCTACCAAAGTAGTTTGTATCTGGAAGTACTGAGTCAATATAATTCTATGTCTGTGTTACATTTATTGACTGCTATGATTATACAGGATATATTGCGGAGAACTGATGACTTACTGTACATAAATACAGTCAGAGTCTAAAGTGAACATTTGGGAGATCTACAGTAGTAATGAAATGAATCTTGGCAATAGTTACTGAATACTGTATATATTATAAAGAACATCAATATGGGAGAAAGAAAGAAAAACAAAAACATTTTCCCAGAATATCTTCACTACAAACATTAACATATTCCATAAGTGGAATTACTGTACTGGCTGCAGTTTATGTACTGTATTATGTGCATATTTTGAGTATTTTTCAAGTGAAGTTAAATTGGAATACTAAGGAAGTGTAAACTGCACCTTTTCACAGACACTATTTCATATTGTATACCTTTATCTCAAATCTGTAAAAAAAAGTTAGATTTGTATGGATCCTCTGCTTGTTGAGAAGCATCCCATTCTGTGCCCATGGCATTTTCTAAAACAGGTACAGTCTCAGACTGTGTGGTTGGGGAAACCATCCAATTAAGCTCGAATATTCAGAGTTATTATTAGGCAACCCACCTAGAGTAATTGGTACTCAGGTTTCCACCACTCACGGATATACAGCCATGGTCAAAAGTTTTGAGAATGACACATGTATTAGTTTTCACAAAGTTTGCTGCTTCAGTGTTTTTAGACCTTTTTGTCAGATGTTACTATGGTATAGTGAAGTAAAATTACAAGCATTTCAGAAGTATTAAGTTTATGCAAAGAGTCAATATTTGCAGTGTTGACCCTTCTTTTTCAAGACCTCTGCAACTCGCCCTGGCATGCTGTCAATTAACTTCTCGGCCACATACTGGCTGATGGGCACCCATTCTTGCCTAATCAATGCTTGGAGTTTGTCAGAATTTCTGGGTTTTGTTTGTCCATCGGCCTCTTGAGTATTGACCACACGTTTTCAATGGGAATAAGGTCTGAGTAGTTTCTTGACTATTGACCCAAAAAATGTATGTTTTGTTCCCCAAGCTACTTAGTTATCAATTTTGTCTTATGGCAAGGTGCTCCATCATGCTGGAAAAGGCATTGTTCATCACCAAACTGTTCTTAGATGGTTGGGAGAAGTTGCTCTTGGAGGATGTTTCATGGCTGTGCTCTTAGGCACAATTGTGAGTGAGCCCACTCCCTTGGCTGATAAGCAACCCCACACATGAATGGTCTCAGGATGATTTACTGTTGGCATGACACAGGACTGATGGTAGCGCTCACTTTTCCTTCTCCGGACAAGCGTTTTTTAAGATGCCTCAAAAAATCTGAAAATGGATTCAGCAGAGAAAATAACTTTACCCCAGTCCCCAGCAGTCCAATCCCTGTACCGTTTGCAGAATATCAGTCTGTCCCTGATGTTTTTCCTGGAGAGAAGTGGCTTCTTTGTTGCCTTCTTGACATCAGGTCATCCTCCAAAAGTCTTTGCCTCACTGTGTGTGAAGTTGCACTCACACCTGCCTGCTGCCATTTCTGCACTGTTGGTACCCGGATCCCGCAGCTGTATCAACTTAGGAGACAGTCCTGGCGCTTGCTGAACATTCTTGGATGCCCTGAAGCCTTATTCACAACTATTGAACCTCTCTCCTTAAAGTTCTTAATGATCCAATAAATTGTTGATTTACTGTAGGTGCAATCTTATTAGCAACAATTTCCTTGTCTGTGAAGCCCTTTTTGTGCAAAGCAATGATGACTGCACGTGTTTCCTTGCAGGTAACCATGGTTAACAGAGGAAGAACAATGATTTCAAGCTCTAACCTCCATTTAATGCTTCCAGTCTTAAATTCTAATTCAATCAGCATGACAGAGTGATCTCCAGCCTCACCTGTGTTAACGAGAGAATCACTGACATAATGTCAGCTGGTCCTTTTGTGGCAGGGCTGAAATGCAGTGGAAATGTTGTTTTTGGGATTAAGTTCATTGTCATGGCAAAGGGGGACTTTGCAATTAATTGCAATTCACCTGATCACTCTTCATAACATTCTGGAGTATATGCAAATTGCCATCATAACAACTGAAGCAGCAGACTTTGTGAAAACCAATACTTGTGTCATACTCAAGACTTTTGGCCATGGCTGTATGTTGAGTTTAGATTGAAACAGTCATTGCAAAATTAATGTCACAAACCCATGAATGGATAGCGGACACAAGCCTGTACTTTAGTATTGACAAGACCTAGTACAGAGGCGCAGAGTCTAACATGCCAGTGGTATTCACCAGGGACCACCTGCAATGCGACATGCAGGTCACGACCAGTGGCGTATCTAGGGTATTTGGAGGCCAGGGCAAATTTGAAAATGGAGCCCCCCCTGTCTTGTCACTGGGAACATCTCTTTCCATTTGCACCTTAATGCAGTGCCCCTTATACAGTCCCCCCTATGCAGTGCCCCTAGTAGTGGTCCCCCTTATGCAGCCCCCAATTAGTTCCCCTTATACAGGCCCCCAGTAGTGATCCCCTATAAGCAGTGCCCCTTACACAGTTCCCCCTGTAGTAGTCCCCCTTATGCAGCCCGCCATTAGTTCCCCTTATACAGTGCCCCCAGGAGTGAACCCCCTTATGCAGCCCCCCAGTAGTTATCCCCCCTATGCAGTGCCCCCAGTAGTATTTCTCTCTTTTCAGTGCCCCCTTTAGTGGTCCCCCCTGTGCAGTGCCCCCAGTAGTTAGCCCCTTATATAGTGCCCCAGTAGGAGTCCCCTTTGATGTAGTGCCCCCAGTAGTGGTCCCCCCCAGTAGTATTCCCCAGTAGTGGTCCCCTGAATGCAGAGCCCGCAGTAGTAGTCCCCCTATACAGTGCTCTTTATATAGTGGCCCCAGGAGGAGCCCCCCTTGATGCAGTGCCCCCAGTAGTAGTCCCCCCTATACAGTGCCCTTCATATAGTGGCCCCAGTAGGAGTCCCCCTTGATGCAGTGCCCCCAGCAGTAGTCTCCCCCCAGTAGTGGTCCCCCCAGTAGTAGTCCCCAGTAGTGGTCCCCCCAATGCAGTGCCCCCAGTAGTGGTCCCCCTATACCGTGCCCTTTATAGAGTGGCCCCAGTAGGAGTCCCCCTTGATGCAGTGCCCCCTGTCATAGTCCACAGTAGTGGTCCCCCACCAATGCAGTGCCCCAGTAGTATGCCCCCCAGAAGCAGTGACCCCAGTAGTAGTCCCCTCCTTAGTAATAGTGTCCCCCCCAGTAGTGGTCCCCCCCCAAAGCAGTGCCCCCAGTAGTAGTCCCCTCATTAGTAATAGTGTCCCCCCAGTAGTGGTCTCCCCCCAATGCAGTGCCCCCAGTAGTATCCCCCCCAGAAGCAGTGCCCCCAGTAGTAGTCCCCTCCTTAGTAATAGTGTTGCCCCCAGTAGTGGTCTCCCCCCTCAAAGCAGTGCCCCCAGTAGTACTTCCCCCCCGATAAATACACACTGACATTAAACAATAAAAAAAGTAAAATACTTACTGGCTCTTGCAGTGGGCGCTGTGGCTGCAGCAGTCAATGAGAGTCTATCTGACTCTCATTGGCTGCTGTTTAACACATACATCGCTGCCAGCGCTGGCGATGGTGTGTGTGCAGCAGCAGCAGCCAATAAGAGTCTGTCTGACCTCATTGGCTGCTGATTCCCACACACATCGCTGCCACTTGGTGGTGATGTGTGTGCAGTAGCAGCAGCAGCCAATGAGAGTCATCTGACTCTCATTGGCTGCTGGTTAACACACACATCACTGCCAGCGCTGGCGGCGATGTGTGTGTTAGCACAGCCTGAGCCCGCCTGCCTGCCACCTTCCTCCTGGCGCTATTGGGCAAGTGCTCAGGGGGAGGGAAGGGGATCAGTTGTGCAGCACAGGACCAGCACTACACTGGCTAACTAGGGCAGGCTGGTACCATGGCCGGCGGCACCCCACCGTGCCGCCAGTCAAAGGGCGCCCGGGGCACATGCCCCGCTCGCCATGTCCTAGTTATGCCACTGGTCACAACCCTCTGACTTGGTTCCCTAGTACAGGTGCCGGTGTACACTGGAGTGTAGCGAAGTACACAGAATGGCATACAAGCATAGTCGACAAGTCGAGTCAGAACCAGATCGACAATTCGGTACCAGGGATCAGACAAAAACAGGTCAGGAGTAAAGCAAAGGTCAGAAAGAAAAATTAGCTGTCACAAGTAATGGAATACTGTAGCAAGGTTTAGGAGCCTATACTCTGACAGGGAAGTAGTCCCAGGAGCTTCCTTTTATGGGAGGAGATTCCATAGGGCGCCTAATTGATTTTTATTTTTGGCATGTTTGGCCCTTTAAGTCCTGCATAGAGTGCTCTGCACAGCTCTATAGGAGCCGCCTTTGCAGTCTGACCAAAAATCAGCATTCTGCAGCCAGGAGGCGTGAGAGAGAGCTTTGGTGAGTCTGCAACAGCTGATGGTCAGTGGGACTCACTGCAGCAGGTGCCAACACTTCTCGCCAGCTGCCCTGACACGGTTCCTGGAGTCCAGTACTGCCAGACCCTGTAAGTAGAAGCCGGAGTCCAGCGTGCTGTTACAATTAACTCCCTTGTAAATATTATCCCCTGAGCAATGACATTATTTCTTATTGATATAACATGTTGCTTTCTGCTATATTGGATCCCAAATGAAATCAAGAAGAATAATGAAAAAAACACAGGTGGCTTGATGGAGATTTGCAAGTAAATCAGGCATACTTACAGTAACTCCAAAGGCATGTACAAGAAAATCATGAGTATATTTACTCAAATATTGAGTTGTCGGAATCTAATTTTTTTTAAGCATTATTATTATTATTACAGGTTGAGTCTCCCATATCCAAAATGCTTGGGACCAGGGGTATTTTGGATAATGGAATATTCCGTATTTTGGAATAATTACATACCATAATTATGTATCTTGGGAATAGGACCCAAATATACACACAGAATGCATTTATGTGTTATATACATCTTATACACACAGCCTGCAGGTCATTTTATACAATATTTTCAATAATTTTGTGGCTCAAACAAAGTTTATGTACAGAAATGAAATTCATTTATGTTTCATATACACCTTATACACACAGCCTTAAAGTAATTTTATACAATATTTTTAATAATTTGTGCCTAAGACAAAGTTTGTGTAAATTGAACCATCAAAAATCAATGGTTTCATTATCTGAGTCATGCCAAATATATTCCGTAATTCGGAATATTCCATATTTCGGAATATTTGGATATGGGAGACTCAACCTGTATTATTATTATTATTATTATTATTATTGTTATTATTATTTTAGCACTACTGAGATACAATTATTGAAACTTGTAAGGAATATGATTAATCAGTAATATATGTGGTCTGAAGAACAATTTACATGACATGGGATTTGAACTGGAAAACAAACTACACATTTATGGACCACAGCTGTGTCACTGGAGACATACAGTGAAATGAACACAGCTGACAGACATCTGGGAGGCTACGAACTGCAGATTCTTGAACAAGTGAGGTGACAACAGGGCATCTCTCATCTGGTGTTTACCAGTCATAGGACCATGCTAAGGGATTGTATCTGGGGAAGAGTATAAAGATATATAGGGCCTGATTCTAAGTTGGGAGTAACACAAAAAAAGACAAAGTAACCGACACCTTGGCAAAACTATAATGCATTAAAGGTGGGGCAGATGTAAAATGTGCAGAGAGATTTAAATTTGGAGACGTGTCCAAACTCAAATCTATAATGCTGTGTAAAAAATATGAGTGGGGTTCTCTGAGAACCTGACCCACCCAAACATTGCAAATACAAACCAAAAACAAGGCAAAACGTCATCAATCCCACGTTGAAATCTCGTGGGTTTTGGATTGCATATCCCTGCCCATGGTGATTTGCGCCATTTGCTTCACTCCGTCTGTGTTGTATGGGCTGTGCTGAGTCCATCCAGGGGCTGTGCTATGCAGGGGCTGTGCTGAGTCCATCCAGGAGCTGTGCTGAGTACATCCAGGAGCTGTGCTGAGTCCATCCAGGGGCTGTGCTATGCAGGGGCTGTGCTGAGTCCATCCAGGAGCTGTGCTGAGTCCATCAAGGAGCTGTGCTGAGTCCATCTAGGGGCTGTGCTATGCAGGGGCTGTGCTGAGTCCATCCAGGAGCTGTGCTGAGTCCATCCATGGACTGTGCTATGCAGGGGCTGTGCTGAGTCCATCTAGGAGCTGTGCTGAGTCCATCCAGGAGCTGTGCTGAGTCCATTCAGGGGCTGTGTTGTCCATCCAGGGGCTGTGCTGTGCTCCATCCATACACTCCAGTGGCTGTTCCTGTGCTCAGTGCTGTGCTGTGTTCATCTACTCCTGTGTGCCGACGTAGATGTCCAGTTTCCATCCACTCCAGTGCTGCCGATGCTCCTGTCCAGTGTCCAGGGGCATATCTATAATAGCTGCACATCCTTCACCCATATTATCTAAAACTTACCTTTACGAGGTCCCACGTTGAGTCTCTCAGCACTGCTCAAAATGCCAGAAAATAGACGTCGCTGCCATTTTTCCTCTGCTTTGCGCATGTGCTGTGAGGAAATCACCAGGGAAATGTGCAGTAGACTCTGGGCACACTCTAGTGCCCAGAGTCTACTGATTCTGCAGTGGCCAGCCAGCAGCTTCAGTCAGCTGCTGTTCGCCAGGGTGAAAGGAGGGGGCCCATGATGGAATATGCACACAGGCCCCCTCCTCTCTGCCGATGTCCATCTGTTCCAGTGCTGCCGATGCACCTGTCTGGTGTCCATCTGCTCCAGTGTAAAAAAAAAAAAGTAAGAAAGAAGTAAAAGAAAACACAAATAAAAAGTCAAAAAAAGTTTTAAAAAATGTATTGTTTTTTTGTGCTGTACCCCAGTGTATTATATAAGTACTCCATAGTATCCATAGAAGTACTGTGACCCTGCAACCCGTACCCCAGTGTATCCATAAAGGTACTATGACACTGCTGGCCGTACCCCAGTGTATCCAGATTCCTTATAGGTTCTGTTGTGCTGCAGGCCATAACCCAGTGTATCCATACAAGTACTGTGATGTGACAGGCCATACCCTAGTGTGTCCAGTTTCCATGTAAGTATTGTGACACTGCAGGCTGTACCCCAGTGTATCCATACAAGTACTGTGATGCTGCAGGTTGTACTCCAGTGTATCCATACAAGTACTGTGACACTGCATGGCATACTACAGTGTTTCCATATAAGTACTGTGACGCTGCTGGCCATAACCCAGTGTATCTATACAAGTACTGTGATGCTTCACACTGTACCCCTGTGTATCCATATGAATAATATGATGCTGCAGGTCATACCCCAGTGTATAAATAAAATTAATGTGATGCTGCTGGCCATACCCCAGTGTATCCAGATTCCGTGTAAGTACTGTGACACTGCAACCCGTACCCCAGTGTATCCCAGTAGCACATGCAGGGGGGGTTTCTGAGTACCCAGAAACCCCACTGGCAGACTGGAGTACAGGAACCATGTACTAACGCCCCACCCTCCTTGTGGCAAATTGCCGCAATTGGCGGGTCAATATGGAGGAGGCAGATCCAATATGATGCAATTTAATTAGAATTGAGTAATTTGGCCCCGCCCCCTTCCTGATTGATCCGCGAATTGCTGCATTTTGCAGTGAGGTGGAGGGGTCTAATTATATGGTGCCAGCCTGCTAGATTCTGTACTGATCAGAACAGCTGCAAGGTAAGTTTGTCTGTAATGTATATGTGACATATGAGTGAGTATATATGTGTGTGCATGTAAGATATGTGTGACATATGTATGCGTGTGTGTATATATATATATATATGTATGTATATGTGTGTGTATATATATATATGCGTGTGCATGTATATATGCATGTTTATACACACACATATATATATATATATATATATATATATATATATATTGTGATAGGATCACTGGTAAAGTGGTCTGTGGCAGGTACATTTGTCCCAGATTCCTGTCTTATGTGTTCTAAACCCCCAGGAGAAAGTCTGCAGTGTAGCAGGCTTGAGTCTCGGCTTTTTGAAAAGCCGGTTTGGGACCTGGGGGTTGTGGGTGAGAGGAGAGGGAGGGCTCCACCCATGGCCACTCCAGGTTTTGGTTCTCGCAGCCTGGTAACAGGCTTGTTAGGGTTTCCACCTGAGAGTGGCCAATATAAGCCTAGTGTGTTGAGGGCTGATTGTCTCACCTGGGAGAGCAGACAGGGAGTTTGCTCAGAGACACTTGAAAACCTAACTGTGAGTGTTGTGCTGTGCCTTTGTTGCTGGTGAGGGCATTAGGCCCTGCCAGCTTCTGGTAGTGAGGGAACCACCTGTGAAGTTAGTGCCCCGACAGGGCTAGGATTTATGTTTATGTTTTCTTTATGTTATTTCTGACATTGTACAATAAAGACTGGCGCCGACCAGCTTGTACTCGCATCCAGACTGGTGTGCTGCTTCCCTGCTGCTGTGTGTGTGTGTAAGGAAGGAGTCCCCTATCCAGGAGAGGGACCTCCTAATCTGACTGTGTCACAATATGGTGGAGAATGCGGGCAACCACACACACTGAAGTTGCAGCGAGAGGAAAACTTTCCGTTTAAAAATTAAAGGGACAGACACCCAATTGGTGAGTGTGGAAATAACACTGTGTCCTTGGAGTCCCATAGAGGAGGCGTCAGCCAATGCTCAGAGAGGCAAGGTTCAGCTTCCAACCTACACCCCAGGACAAAATGGAGGACATTATTAAGGCCTTGCTCCAAGCTACAACAGCCCAGCAGGAATCTACCAGAGCTCAGCAGGAATCTACCAGGGCTCAGCAGGAATCTACCTGGGCTCAGCAGAAATCCACAAGGGTGCAACTGTTGGCCTTGGAGACAGCACAGAGGCAACAACAGGTCGCCATCGAGGAAACCCGCCAGGCCTTAGAGGAAAACAGCCAGGCCTTAGCGGAAAACAGCAAGGCTATAAAAGAGGTGGTACAGCACCTGGTTGCCCGGCCCAGAGATGTTACTACTGGTCCTCCCACCACCACTCACTCCGTACTAGCAAATCACTTCCTCCAAAAGATGACTTCGGGCGATGATGTGGAGGCCTATCTCGCCGCATTTGAAAGAACGGCCGAAAGGGAGAGTTGGCCCAAGGAGCAGTGGGCAAGTCTGGTGGCACCTTTTTTGTCTGGGGAGCCACAAAAGGCCTATTTCGACTTATGCCTGGCTGATGCCAAGGACTATAAAACACTAAAACAGGAGAACCTAACTCGCTTGGGAGTCACCACTTTTGTTCGTGCCCAACGGGTCCACTGCTGGGAGTTCCATATGGACAAGCCTCCACGTTCGCAGATGCATGACATCGTCCATCTGTCCTCAAAATGGCTACAGCCCGAGACGCTGATGGGACCACAGATCGTGGAAAGGGTCGTGATAGACCGGTACCTGCGATCATTACCTGTGACTCTGCGCAAGTGGGTGAGCCATGCAGACCCTAAGTCCGCGGACCAGTTGGTCGAGTTGGTGGAGAGGTACGTGGCGGCTGAGGAGCTGATGAGTATGCCCCACCGAGCCCCGATGGCGCACCGGCGAACTCCCACAGACACTGGTAAGACTGTTCCAGGGGAGAAGGGTGCTGGGCGGTGGAATGTACCTAAGACTGAGGGTGTAGAACCTGGAGACAGGCCTGCCAGGCCAGGAAGGTTCTTGCCCCGTAAACAACTAGACATTAATATGATTCAGTGTTTCCGGTGTGGTGACTTCGGCCATATTTCCGCTAATTGTTCACTTACAACTGAACCTATGCAATGTGATACTGCTCATGTCTACCGCAGGGGGTCTTTCTTTGCACAGACAGCCTGTACGGCTGACCGGCAGGCTGAGACTGATAAGCACATGTGTGTACTCACTGTAGATGGCAACCGAGTAGAGGCACTGTTAGACTCTGGTAGCTGGGTGACACTTATGAAGCTGACCTGGTGAACCCCTTGATGCGTACAGGGAAAACTGTTGGTGTGACCTGCATACATGGGGATACTCGATATTATGTTACTGCCGAGGTGAACATCGAGACACCATGTGGTTCTGTTATAGTTTCTGTGGGTTTGGTGCATGGTCTGATGTACGATGCAATATTGGGGAGAGACTTTGCTCACTTCTGGAAGTTGTGGGAAAGCCATTTGTTCCAGAAGTGAACAACCCCGATCCATTTGAGAAGGTTGTCGGTGTAGTGGAGGAGGGAGTTTCTTCTGAGTCAGAGGTACTCCCTTTTTCTACTATGATTGGCGAACTAGAGAATGCGGAGCGTGTCGGTGGCCCGCCAACTGATGTGCCTCCCATTGAGGTGGGAAGTGTTGTTGGGCCAGGTGATCATCTGCCTGATTTAGAGGTCAGAAGAGAGGTCTTTGCCGTGGAGCAGTTGAATGACCCTACTTTGGTAAAAGCCAGGGAGAATGTAAAAGTAGTTGATGGTAAACCCGTAGACCCTGATAGTCCTTTGTCCTATCCCCACATGGCAATGTGTCAGGTTTTGTTATATCAGGTGACAAAGAAGGGGGAAGATATTGTGGAACAACTAATAGTTCCCAAAGCCTACAGAAGAACAGTGTTGGATCTGGCCCATGGTCATATAACAGCAGGCCATCTAGGGGTAGAGAAAACCACTGAGCGAATAATGCAGAGGTTTTTCTGGCCCGGGCTTCATAAAGAGGTGTCTGACTTTTGCGCATCCTGCCCTGAGTGTCAGTATCATGCTCCCAGGCCACATTTTAAGGGTCCACTAGTTCCAGTGCCTATTATAGAGGTGCCGATAGTAAGAGAGCACCTGGAACCGGCTCAACAGGCACGGCAGAGGGTATACAACCGCAATGCTCAGTTACGCAGCTTTGCTCCTGGGGACAGAGTGTTAGTGTTGGTTCCCACTGTGGAAAATAAACTTTTGGCTAAATGGCAAGGGCCCTTTGAAATCTTAGAAAGAGTGGGACAGGTCAATTACAAAGTTTACCAGCCGGGGAAAAGAAAGCCGGAACAGATATACCATAGAAATCTGTTAAAGCCCTGGAAAGATAGAACGGTACTGTCGGCCATCTGAGCCCCTCCAGTAAATCCAGGGCCCTTAGTTCCCGAAGTGACAGTGGCAAAAGCCCTGTCGGCAATTCAACAACGAGAGGTCAAGGAGTTTCTGGTCAGAAATAGGGTGCTGTTCTCTGATGTACCTGGGAAAACCTCGGTCGTTAAACATGACATCATCACTGACCCAGGGGTTAAAGTTAATCTAAAGCCCTATAGGTTACCAGAAGCACCAAGAGCATCGGTGTCGAAAGAAATTAAAAATATGCTAGAGTTAGGGGTTATTGAAGTATCACATAGTGAATGGTCAAGTCCCATTGTGTTGGTTCCAAAGCCCGATGGGAGTGTGCGTTTCTGCAATGACTTCCGAAAGTTGAACAGTGTTTCAAAATTCGATGCCTACCCGGTGCCACAGTGGAGAAGGAGGCGTTGGCCATAAAGTTGGCGTTAGAGGCTCTCAGGTACTACTTGGTTGGAAGAAAGTTCAAATTGATCACTGACCATGCCCATTTGAAGTGGATGTCCGAAAATATGGACAGTAATGCGAGAATTACGAGATGGTTCTTGGCATTACAAACTTTAAAATTTTCAGTGGAACATAGGCCAGGAAGCCAGCTGGCCAATGCAGACACGTTGTCACGCGTTCATTGTTTGGGGGCTTCAGTTGTTCCGCCCCATAGGTCGAAACAAAGAGGGGGATATGTGATAGGATCACTGGTAAAGTGGTCTGTGGCAGGTACATTTGTCCCAGATTCCTGTCTTATGTGTTCTAAGCCCCCAGGAGAAAGTCTGCAGTGTAGCAGGCTTGAGTCTCGGCTTTTTGAAAAGCCGGTTTGGGACCTGGGGGTTGTGGGTGAGAGGAGAGGGAGGGCTCCACCCATGGCCACTCCAGGTTTTGGTTCTCGCAGCCTGGTAACAGGCTTGTTAGGGTTTCCACCTGAGAATGGCCAATATAAGCCTAGTGTGTTGAGGGCTGATTGTCTCACCTGGGAGAGCAGACAGGGAGTTTGCTCAGAGACACTTGAAAACCTAACTGTGAGTGTTGTGCTGTGCCTTTGTTGCTGGTGAGGGCATTAGGCCCTGCCAGGTTCTGGTAGTGAGGGAACCACCTGTGAAGTTAGTGCCCCGACAGGGCTAGGATTTATGTTTATGTTTTCTTTATGTTATTTCTGACATTGTACAATAAAGACTGGCGCCGACCAGCTTGTACTCGCATCCAGACTGGTGTGCTGCTTCCCTGCTGCTGTGTGTGTGTATAAGGAAGGAGTCCCCTACCCAGGAGAGGGACCTCCTAATCTGACTGTGTCACAATATATATATACAGTAAATGGTATATACTGTGCAGTCACAGCACAACATAAGGATGCCCACCTTACCTTACACACATTCATTATATTTAGCAAGACTGCAAAACCATCGGTAACACCGAATAGAATCGCAGCCTCACGCACACTTACTCAGAAATTGCTAACCTTCTGGTATGCAGTGAAAGCTCAAGCTGCATATGCCATCAAAGTGGATCATTTATGCAAGTCACTGCAACAGCATTCAAACGCACTGGCACACCTGCATTTTTCTGACCAACCATGTCACCTCCGACAAATGATGCTTCCTGTCAATCACTCTGCAATGGGTCTGCATAGTCACTGTGATCGTAGTCCTAATCACAGTGACTGGTTCACATGCTGCGATGCATACATATGCGCAGAATGCAACTGCTAAATTGCAGTTGCAATCCAACCTGAATCAGGCCCAAATTATAAAAAAGTTAATAAAAAGTTATGAAAAATAAAAATAATATCTATCTATCTATATATATATATAAATAAAAATATATATATACACTGTATATATATATATATATATATATATATATATATATATATAAATATATTTGTTGTTGTACAGTTCCAACCAGTGGTTATGCTGTGTTGTCCATCCACTCCCTGTCCTGTCACAGGCTGGTGCTGCAGTGACTCCACAAGCCAAAGCCCACTGCGTTCACTAACTTTGCATAAGCACTGTGACTCTGAGAAATGTCAGTTTAAAAATAAAGTAAGAAAAAAATGTAAAAATATATATTTGTTTCTATTGTCACTTGTACTGTTCTGTGCGCTGTACTACAGTAAGTTTTTTTCATATACAAAGCCCTTTGAATCCCCACAGAAAGAGCTGAGCTGTGAATTTAAAGTTGGATAATGATCAGTTTAGAAGAGAAGAGCAGGAGCAACAACCAAATACTTTTGCTGCAGCTGCTGCCACCAGTTATGATGAAACTAGTCTTTCAACGTCATCTACTAAAGCCAAAGCCCAAGGGCATAGAGGGTTAGGTCAGGCATCTAAAATCAAAGAACCAATATTTTACAGTGGTAAAGAGGAAAAACACCTCTAATAAAGGTAAGGTATAGTGCAGAAAAACATAAAATTGACAATATGCCATTCACCACATGAAGTGGCAAGGAATGGCTTTATTTATGAGTGGTTGTTCTGCAATTGACAGTGAGGCATCTTCTTCTACCTCTCATGATAATGTAAATCCTTTTCACTCTAGAAGAGGTGTCATAAAAATTAAAACCACTAAGGTAGATGAACCAACTGTGTGCTTAGAAACATCACAAATCCCTTAGGAAAGTCTAAGTGTGTCCTTGGGTGCAATGTGTGAGCCTGACCTTTCCAATATTGTACTCAAAGAGGAGCCTCCTTTCTCCATTTGTGTACCTTCTGAAAATGTGGGGATGAGCAGCACATGTCAACATGCTGATGTAGAATTGAGGATGCTAGTGTGGAAGTGCACCAGGATATTTATGTAACTGACATCAGTGCTAATAAGGATGTTGATGAGGATGTTGCTGATGAGGTTGTTTGTATAAGCCAGGCACCAGTGGAAACAGTTGTTGTCCATAATAAGAAAATGCCCATTGTCATGCCTGGGTATGAGGTTAAAAAATCCACCTCTTATGTGTAGAAGTACTTCTACATGAATCCAGACAACAATTGTAAAGCCATCTGTAGCGTTTGCAAAGCCACAGTAAGTAGAGGTGGGGACCTTAACCATCTAGGAACCTCCTCCTTGTTACATCATTTGCTGCAAGCTCATGCATAGTTTTGGGAAAATCAGAAACTGATGCTAAAAAACAGACAGTCCAGCATCAGTTATCTCCCTTCCACCAGCTAGATCCCAGCACCTGCAATCTTCACCGCCATCACCTTCATCATCAATATCCTCACTAAGGATCAAAGGTAGTTCTGCATCCAGGATAAGACTAGATGACTCCTCCATTATCCAGGATTCCTCAGAAGAATCCATGAGCGCTAGGCCTGCTGCTGCTGCTGCTGGGGGTGGATCCCAGATAGTGACCAAGACTACTACTAGTAGTAAGTTAAAAAACAATCAACTGTTAATAATCCTTGGATAGATGATGCAAGTATAACAGCTGTCATCCAGTTACACGTTGGATCAGTGATGCCATGATTGCTGTGCTAGTATCAGATGTTGAAATAATAGAAATTGAGGATGATAGTGTGGATGAAGTGCAAAAGGTGGATGAGGGGGATATTTGTGTCCTATCTGACCCTAATGAGGATGTTGATGATGAGGATGTTATTTGTGTAAATTAGCCACCAGTGACAGCAGTATTTGCTCATGAGAAAAAGAGGGCCATTGCCATGCCTGTGCATAAGACCGAAAAGCCATGTCTTGGGTGTGGAATAATTTTAACCAAATCCTGACAACAGTTGTGAAGGCATCTGTACCATTTGTGAAGCCAAAGTTAATAAAGGTAGGTACGTTAACCATCTAGACATCTCCTCCCTGTTACATCATTTGCAGCGAGTTCATGCAATTTATTTAACGAAATTATAATAACTTGTAAATTAATAACAAGCAGTCCAGTATCAGCTACCAGCAATTTGATCCAGCACATGCAATCTCCATCAACCTCTTCCTTAATGATTGGAGGTATAGTAGTCCTTCCAGAAAAAATGTTGTTGGGGCCCAAACAAACTAAGGACTTCAGCCACAAAAGTGTCAGCCCTTGTTGCTAAAGTGCTTGGTTTGTTAATCTGTGCATGTCCTTTTTAATATCCCACATAAGAGTGGGTGGGAGGGCCCAAGGACAATTCCATCTTGCACCTCTTTTCTTTACATTTTGTACAATTTGGGGCAATGCCGACTGACATTTTTATAGTTTATTAAACTGCCATCCTGTCTGCCATTGCTGTGTGGCAATGTTTCATAGATGTCCTACTGTGCCACTGCTCTGTTGCTTACTTTAGCCAGTCAGCTCGCTGCAGCCAATGGCCTATATTGGTGAAAAGTAGTGAAAACAATATTGTGAGCTGTGAGGAGGTTAGAATTTATTGTGATTTTAGCTGTTTTTATCATTTTTTAAAAAAAATACAGATCCAAAACCAAAAACGCAAGGGTGGTTTTGCAAAACCAAATCCAGATCCAAAAGATGAAGGAAATACAGATCCAAAACCAGAACAAAAACCAAAACATGGGGGTTGGTGCACATCTCTAGTAAACAATACTGTAAAGTTGTCCAGTATTTGTGGGCTACATGCAAAAGCAGCCAGTATTTACCCTGCAAAAACTGAAAAGTTTGTGCACCCCTTGCATTGCAACATGGTTTGTCCAGGTGCACAGTTACTTGCTTTTTTTTTCTTTGCTCCCACCTCAGAAATCCGGCCAATAGTGCTCTCTTCATCCAGTAAATAAATGTTTTTGAAGCAACATTTTTTGTCGTGTGATGAAATTCTGGCATCTGCACTCACGTTAAAGTAAATTAGTTTTTTTTCCGTTTTCCATAGTTTATAATTCTCAATTTTTTGGTGTTTTAACTTCTGCACAGTAGCTCAATTACATCAGATGGCTTAGAAGAACAAAGAGGAATGGTGAAAACACATTGCAGAACTTTACAACGGAAAATGTCAAAGACTGAGACTTGTCATGAGGTTAAAATTAAAATGTTTATCTTTGGAGGAAATAAAGAACACATAAAAAAAGTTATATATTATATACACTGCATGTTAATACTTCATGTGAAAGCTTTAAAAATAAATCACCATAATAATTTTTTTATGCAGAGCTTAAGCTACTTGGAGCAGTTGCCATTCATGGAAAGTCTATTATTTAGCACAAAGGCCCTCATTCAGAGCCGTACGCTCTGAGCAGAGCGCACGCTCTGAATGAGGGCCGGGCTCCATTTTCATGGAGCGTCCTTCTGGACGCTCGTATAGCTGTGGGTCACCACCCACAGGCTATACGAGCGTGCTTTTTGATGGCCGCGATGGTCGAGACCATCGCGACCATCGAAATTGCGAGCCGGAGCCTGCGGTTGAGGTTTTCAACCGCAAGCTCCGGAGTGATTTTGGCTCTATCAGAGCCAAAATCACTCCCACTGACATCACTAGTGATGTCAGTGGGCCGGCTTCTGACGGGAGGCGTTCCCGTGGGAACGCCCCCGTCAGGGAGGCACGCCCCCGGCACGCCCACCAAAGGGGGCGTGCTGTCAATCAACATTGACAGCACGCCCCCTTTGATCGGACACAACGAGCGAAGGACTTTCCTTCGCTCGTCGCGTCTGGCGCATGCGCACGACGGAGCTCCCTCCGTCGTGCGCATGCTCAGTGCATAACATCGACCCACTTGCGAGCGGACAGCCGCTCGCGAGTGGGTCTGAATCAGGCCCAAAGTCTTCTACATAGTAATAGCAAATGGATAGTAAATATATCCCTTAGTGCAGGGTTTCCCAAACTTAGGCCCTGATTCAGACCCGGTCGCTCTGACAGAGCGCTAGCTCTTAATCAGGGATGTTTTTTTTTTAGAACGGCCTCCTAGCCTCTCGTATAGCTGTGGGTGACCACCCACAGCTACAGCGAGCGGCCATGATGATGGTCGCGATGGTCAAGACCATGTCAGTGGGGCCGCCCCCAAATGACAGGCGATCTCATGGGAACGCCTCCGTTTGGGTAGCCACCCCCCCGGCCCGCCCACCAAAGGGGGCGAGCTGTCACTCAACATCGACAGCCCGCCCCCTTTGTTGCGAGACCCGTAGTGATGGAGTGCCCGCCGCTATCCGGGTCTCGTGCATGTGCACGATGGAGCCGACTCCGTCGTGCGCATGCGCTCTGGGCCACCATTGACCCGGTTGCGAGCGCTCAGCGCTTGCGACCAGGTCTGAATCAGGCCCTTAGTCCGCAAGGCATCCTAACAGTACAGGTTTTAATTATATCCATGCTTAAGCACAGGTGGCTTAATTAGTAACTCAGTCAGTTTGATTATATTTATCTGTGCCCAAGCTATGATATGCTTAAAACCTGGACTGTTAGGGCAGCTTGAGGACTGAGGGCCTGATTCAGGGCCGCTCGCTCTGACAGAGCGCTCGCTCTGAATCAGGGCCGGGCTTTTTTTTTTTGTATCGGCCTCTTGGCCGCTCGAATAGCTGTGGGTGACCACCCACAGCTATTGCGAGCAGCCATGATGATGGTCGCGATAGTCAAGACCATCGCGACCATCGGGTTTGCAATGAGACCCTTGTGATAGGGTCTCATGGCCGCAAGCCCCAGAGAGATTTTGGCTCTAACAGAACCGGAATCTCTCCACTGACATTACTCATGATGTCAGTGGGGCCGCCCCCAAACGGCAGGCGCTCTCATGGGAACACCTCCATTTGGGCAGCCACACCCTGGCCTGTCCACCAAAGGGGGCGAGCTGCCACTCAACATCGACAGCTCGCCCCCTTTGGTGCGAGACCCAGTGCGACGGATTGCCCGTCGCTAGCCGGGTCTCGCGCATGAACACAACGGAGCCGGCTCTGTCGTGCGCATGCGCTGTGGGCCACCATCGACCCAGTTGCGAGCGCTCAGCACTTGCGACTGGGTCTGAATCAGGCCCTGAGTTTGGGAAACCCTTCACGAAGGGATATATTTACTATCCCTCAATTTGTTAAAGCTACCGATAGTTTTAAAACTACAATTGGAATTAATGTTAAATCAAGATGTTTAGCAGTAATTTATATTGCCATTTAAAAAGTGTTTGTCAAAGCCACCTCTAGGTGGTATACAAAATCAGTCTGTTTTGCATAGATCTGCAGACTCTTCCTATATTAAGAATACTACCAAATATGTGCAGTCTTTATCGGCCTTTCAAGCTCATCATTCAGAGAATTTTGAAGAAAACTTAAAAAAGTAACAGGCACTTCAGTGGGTACTGAGGGCCTGATTCAGGCCCGCTCGCGAGCGCTGAGCGCTCGCAAGCGGGTCAATGGTGCCCTAGTGCGCATGCGCACAACGGAGGCTGCTCCGTCGTGCGCATGCGCGAGACACGGGGAGCGACGGGGAAACCGTCGCTCCAGGTCTCGCACCAAAGGGGGCGTGCTGTTGATGTTGGTGCTTCCTATGAACCTTGGGGAATTTATTGGACATTTATTTGCACTACTGCTGATGTTTATACCTGGACCATACTCCGTAGAATACATCACCCATTTGGGTATCATTTGTGAGACAGACAGATCCTTTTCAGAAAGAAGTTGTTGCTTCTCCAGCCTCTAACACCACTCCAAATGGACATCATAGAGCGAGACCATTGTTCCGCTTGAATATTGTGACCCCTGTACATCGTGAGTCGGTCAGGAGATGCAAGCATCTGGACATAATCGTCTTTCATTCTTCTGTCCACAAAATCAGGAGTATATAGGAACAGGACAATACATCAGAGTGCATTTTTCATTCCCTGGGATAGGTGCAGTATGTTTCAACATTGGCTTGTCACATGTTATTGAACATCGTATTTTAAATGTATTGAGTATTAGTAAATGTGTATTTTTATTCACACTTCATCTGGTATAGTTGTTATACATTCAATATATACCTAGCGCTGTATTTCTCTGTTTTTTCTAAGTCAAGCTCATCAATCAGCATGTAAAAATGCTAGTTCACGCGCAAGAGGAATCACATGTCAAATGTGTACATCATGGGTGGGAGCCGCACTAATCCAAGGTGGGGTGGTGGTGAGGGCAGGGGGGTAGGAGGATAGGTTGGAGGGGATGGGTGGTGGGAGTGGATGGGGTGGGAGGAGGAGGAGGGTTGGAGTGTGGTGGGGATGGGTATGTGGGGTGTGAGAATCTGGTTGTGTGGAATGTGGGGGGGGAGTGCTGCACCTTCTATCAGGAGTACCTGGTCTTGTCTCTGGTAAGTATGATCATGGTGGTCGGGTGCGCTCTTCATATGTGTGTTGGTTGAGATATTGTATTAGTGGTGATGAACCTTGTTGTGTGTGGAATAAAGACAAACAACAGTATGGGGGCCAAACCATTTATTTGAGTAGTCACAATGCTGCTCAGGCTTGGTCGGGGAAGGGCGGGTGTATCGCTAGAGGGGGCTGGGTTAGGTGTGTCTAGGATATGGGGACTGAGGTTGAGGGAGGATGATGTGGTAATATTTGATTGGCTCTGGATGATAATATGGGTTGACCCTTTCAGTGGGCTCCTTACCGTGCGGTTTGTGACCAGCACGTATTCCCTCTTGGACTATGGTCTACAATCTTAGGAGCAGTCTGTGTGTGTGTACTGCCAGCAGAGTATGCAAAGTCTCGTATCAAGTCCTGGCTAGCATTTGGATGGGAGACCTCCTGAGAATACCGGGTGTAGTAGATGTTATTATCAACATGCAAGGAATGTTGTCCAGAAGCGGAACCATGATTTAAAGAGCAATGACATTGGAAGAACTGGGAAAGAAACCATACCAGAAGAATTCTGAAAATAACTACCTTACTTATGGTTTTTCTATGGAAGACAATTAATTAAATTCACTTAATCGGAGCTATTAAACCCAAGGACTTTGACTATTCAATTGAAACATTCAATATAAATAATTTATATATGATATATTATTCTGTCTCATCTTCAGTAATAATGATAATTTGCTCAGAGGGTTTTTTTCTCAATTTATCATTTAATTATTTATTTTTCATTCTAATTTATTTTCATATTCATTTATATATATATTTTTTTCTTTCCAACAACCAGATGTCTCCCCTATTTTTATCCTGAATTATGTGCACTAACACAAATCCTTCTTTAACCATATAAGATATACTTTCCCTGTTGGAATGAAGAGCGGAAGTACTACTATGATATACCATCTGGAAAGGGCCTGTGACACTAGCGCATTATGAAGAATAGCATGAGTTTTGGAGCGATGCACGTGACCCACAGAATGAGTGAGGGCGGAAGTGAAGGAGTCTAGGCAGAGCGTCACTAGATGGATGCCGGATGCGGGCCATTGGTGAGGGCTGAAGGAAGCATGAACACCCATGGAGACACGTGTCTCTGGCCGGAAGTGATGCTTCAAGCTTTGGCGGAAGCTGGACCAGACATTGCGATGTCAGGGCGGAAGTGCCCATCCGAGACGGACAGCTTTACCATGAATTATTCTACCAAACTGATATATTTTTAATACACCAATATGGCATTTAGATTATATATATGGGCAAGTACTGTATGTGTTAACACTTGAATCAGCCAATTTTGAATTATTATAAGTGCACAATGTGTGAGAACCGGATATTGTGGCTTATTGCTCCTAACTAAGGGGGTCATTCAGACCCGGTCGTTAGCGCCGATGCGCATGGACCGGGTCGATGGCCCCCCACAGAGCATGCGCACGTCGGCACAGATACATTTGAACGTGAATTTAAGATTTATCATTTATTGCACGGCACTTTAGTTATTTAAATTATCAACCCACCAAGTCACTCCTTAGTCAATTTCGTACTTCCATGTTTTTATATTTGGCAGTTGTATTATCTGAGCTACATTTAGGATTTTAAGTAGTTGTATATATATTCATTGGCGCCGTTTGCCACACATTTTATATATATATATATATATATATATATATACATATATATATATATACACATATATATATATATATTTACATATAGATAGATAGATAGATAGATAGATAGATAGATAGATAGATAGATAGATAGATAGATAGATAGATAGATAGATAAGCGGTGGCCAAAATTGCGGACACTTTTTGAAATTGGAATGTTTTTCAACTTTGAATGCTACTAAAAACTGTTACACTTCATGCAGTGCAATGATTCATATATCAAATGAAAGGAAATTTAATGCTGACATCAACACAATAAACAGAGGTCAAATATTTGCATTACAAGGGAAGTTATGCAGTGAAAACAACACTTAGGGTGAAAATCCCTGAGCACTTATGATGTTACTGTCCTATCAGTATTTTTCAAGACAGCAGCACAGCGACGAGGCATCGAGCCAACCAATGTTTGGAGTTCTTCCTTATTTATTATGTGGTGCCATGAGACAATTATAGCCTCAATTAATTGTATTTTATTGGATGGACGCCTCAGATGTACCAGTTTTTTCAAACGGAACCACAAATGTTCTGTGGGGTTCAGGTCTGGGCTGTTTCCTGGCCATCCCAGCACCTGTATTTCAGTCTCCATGAACCACTGTTTGCATATCTGTGCAGTGTGGCAGGGAGCTGAATTCTGCTGGAAAAAAAATGGGGCATTATCTGGAAAAAGATCCCTGATAGAAGTAAGAAGCTTTGGTTGTAGGATGATGTCAATGTACTTTCTGCTGTTCAGTGTGCCATCTATGACATAAAGGTGACCTACAGCATCTGCTGTCATACATGCCCAGATCATAACACTTGTAGGATTTATTGTTGTCGCTTGAATGCAATCTGGATGTACCTCTTCCCCGATGTGACATCTCACATATTTTCTCAATATCACTTCTTTCCACTGATCTTCTGTCCATGCAATGTGTTCTTTTGCCCACTGTATTCATTTCTGTCACTGCTTTTTATTCAGCAATGGCTTTTTTTGGGGAAACCTACCTTTTAGGCCAACCTCTGTTAGTCTTCTCCATACCGTTCTTGCACTGACAAAAATACCAGTTGCACTCAGGCCCTGATTCAGAGCCGGTCGCTCTGATAGAGTGCTTGCTCTGAATCAGGGCCGGTCTTTTTTTTATTTAGAACGGCCTCCTGGCCGCTCGCATAGCTGTGGGTGACCTCCCAAAGCTATAGCGAGCGGCCAGGAAGATGGTCGCGATGATCAAGACCACTGCGACCATCGGGCTTGTGATGAGACCCTTGTGGTAGGGTCTCGTTGCCGCAAGCCCCAGAGAGCATTTGGCTCAAACAGAGCCGAAAGCTCCCCCAAAGTGGGGCCGCCCCCAGACGGTAGGCGCTCTCATGGGAACGCCTCCGTCTGGGCAGCCACCCCCCTGGCCCGCCCACCAAAATGGGCATGCTGTCACTCAACATCGACAGCACACCCCCCTTTGGTACGAGACCTGGAGTGACGGCTTGCCCGTTGCTATCCGGGTCACATGCATGCGCACGACGGAGCCTGCTCCATCGTTCGCATGCGCTCTGGGCCACCATCGACCCAGTTGCGAGTGCTCAGCGCTTGTGACCGGGTCTGAATCAGGCCCTCAGTTCACTGCTAATGGCCGCAGATGACATACTGTACATCTGTCCCTGATGCAAATTTGTTTTATTCTCCTATCATCAACAGCTAGGTGAACATCTGTTGTGCTGTTTCCTTCTTTGTTTTGTATAGATTGTGTTTCCTGATGGCATAAACAAAACTTTCATACTCATGATGTTGTGAAATCCCTACCAACATCTCTCGCAATTGCTGCATACGAAAGACCATTTTCATGTAACACCACAATCCTGGATCTCTTCCTGGGTGACCAGTCACCACTTTGCCTGGACAACATTGTTGTATTTATTTTTTACACCGTCAATAGCATTAAACAATACACACAAACATGAATCTCACGCATCTGTGCTTCTTTGTCTGACTGAAAGTAGCATAACTTCCCTTGTAATGCAAATATTTGACCTCTGTTTATTGTGTTGAATTCAGCATTACATTTCCTTTCATTTGATATATGAATCATTGCACATCTAAAAACTCTCACTTTAGTAAATTTACCCCTAAGTATAATCTAATTGGTTGCTATGGGCAACATCTCCATTTCTAGAAACTCTTACTTTAGTAAATATACCCCATAGTGTCCACAAAATATCAATCTATATACAAGGTAAAATTTTTTAAAAATAAATATATTATATTAAGCAAGCAGAGATGGTCTGGCTTTCCTTTCTTCACTTGTGGTTCTATTATTAACAGGAATTAATCTGTCAGGGTGATTCTGACGTGAAGATAACATGAAACCATGTGTTACTGTAGAGCGTAAGATGTAACTTTGCTCATCCCTATCATTCTTCACATATGTATGTGTATGATAGGATAATATTACATTATACTATTAGTTATTTTGGCAACACATAAAGAATAGCTAGTGTCTAGCCATTGTTGCCAACATTTAGATACAATCCACAGCATCACTTCGCTGATGGGCAGGTGCAGAGAAAGGTCGTTGTCTGGTCAAACATATTAGTCACTATTAATAAATACTAACTTATAAGCAATTCTAGCTGGACAAGGCCGGAGACATAGCTGATGCTCCAGGTTACAGTAACAATAAACAAATAGATTCTGATCAAGGACATTTAATTTGATTTAATTTATTAAACTTATAAGTGTATTAGTTACTAAGCTTTACACATAGCATACTGTACAGACTTAGGCCCTGATTCAGATATAGGAATAGAGTAAGATAGAGCAAGTAACTGTTCACCTAGAGAAACCATGTTGCAACGCAAGGGGTGCAAATACTTACATTATTTTGCCTGTAACCCACAATTGCTGGGCAGTTTTATTTGTACACTGCAATGTAGATGTCAGTTTGGAAACACCCCTCCCAAATCAAATCTCTGTGCATATTTTAAATCTGCCCCATCTGTAGTGCAGTATGATTTTACCATTATGCAGTTACTTTCTATTTCTTACTCTATTCCCATATCTGAATCTGGCCCTTAGAACAGTATATATGGTATAACTCATCATAAATTATACTGAAAAAAGAAGAGTAAAACATAACCAAAAAGAAAATTTTACACTTTAAAAAACAGTCACATCATGTCACTGCTCACAGTGTATGAGGTGCTCAGTGTTTTTATAGATTAATGAGATCACTTGACATCCACTTCTTACCTTAGAATAGTTCACAAATACAAGGATGAATTTATAAATGAACTGTACTGTTTATTTAAAACCTATAAGCTGCTCAGTTCCGAATATTAGAGGGAAAAATGCTAAAACGAGCACTCCTGTTAAAAAGGTGATACAATTAAAATAATGTGTGAAGGTAAGGGAAATAAGAAGAAAATATATAAAAATAAAGAAATGGAAATTGTAAGTGTAAATAAAAATAAACAAAAATAAAATAAAATACTACTACTACTACTACTATTACTATTAATAATAATAATAATAATAATAATAATAATAATAAGTAAAAATAAAATAAAAATAAAAGTAACAATAACTAATCGATAAAAAATAAATTAAATAGAAATATTAAAAAATAAAAAATAAATAAAACCAAAACAAAATAAAACAAAATTGTACAACTGATACTTCAATAAATGTTTATACTCTTTCATGGACTATGAGGCAGGTCCAGGTGCTGTCACAGTAATATCCAGTGCAGAGCAAATTTGTCCTAACTGTCCCTAGCTTGTTCTCTACTTGAATGCTGACGGTATTCCTCTGATCTACCCATCATCGTGAGAATGCTCTCAGAGTCCCAGCGAGGTTGCAGTGGCTGGTCGGTACCCCAAAGGATAAGACTGTTAATTTCGAGTTCCTGCTTCACTTCTTTTCCCCTGGGTAACTGCAGAGTATCTTTTCCAATTAAAATTATCTGAGCACACACATACCAATTTAGTAAGAACTTAACAATGTACTGTACATTGTTAAGGTTTTTAATAAATTGGTATGTGTGTGCTCAGACTATGTACATATTGAGCCTTCAACATTCATACAACCTAATAGCTATAGTATTTGTATAGGGGGGTACATGTGAATATATATTAAATGGTATAGCAGAGATGAGGATTGAGAGTATAGTTGTAAATTCTTAAGTCACATTTCCCTATTTGCACAATATAATAATGTGATATGTATTGTTCACAAAGTAGAAACGTGTCTTAACTGTTGATAAATGAGAAAGTTACATTCTCCATCCAAAATATAATTAAATAAAAACACTTCCATATCCATTGTTTTCCCATTTAAAGGTCCAATGGCAATCTTCTTTCCTGTGATAGTTCTATGGAAATAAAAAAAAAGTGTATATACTGTATATCTGTGAAAAGATATAATATAGCTGCAATGCTAATGCATTACACCTACACAGTGGATCATTTTTTTTCCTACTTTCTCTTCACAATTATATCTACTTTTCTTACCACTTTCCTTTCCTCTATTCTAGTGAAGGTTTGCACCAAAAACATCCTTTTGATTGCTAATGAATTAACTACTACAAGCAAATTGTGTTGCACTCATCTGGACATGCCATTACAGAACTCATGCCCTGATTCAGAGGCGCTCGCAAGTGGCTGTTCGTTCGTAGACAGCCGATATTGTCCAACCACGCATGCGTCGGTGTAACAGTGCGCATGTGCTTACGTCTGATTGCAGTGATTTTTCAGTCGATCGTATACACAGCGAACAGGAAGTTACATGTGAAATGTGATTGACAGAACTGTCCGTTTTGGGGTGGTGACGGGGGTGGAGATGGGAAAACGCAGGCGTGTCGAAGCGTTTTTTGGGCGTACATAAAATATCTTATGCGAGCGCCAAATGTGAATGGAACAAGTGATACGTCACTGTCTGATCCAATTTTCATTAAGACTGCTCGCTCAGCTTGTGGTCTGGTATAGTCTACCGCAATGACGATGGTCTCTTCGTACTTCCCTGGGCTTATCGATGGTGTAGCGATTTATCAATGGAGGCCACAAAAACAATCATCTTTTAATTGCTACACTGCTTGTAAGGTGTTTAGCAAATAGACCTTTTTTAGTAGCTAAAAACCGAACGCAGGTGAACTACTCAGCTGCTAATTTCAGGGTCATACAATCAATTAGCTAACAAATGGATTTTTTTTTTGTGGGCTTTCATAATATTTGTAAGTGTTTCTTCTTTAGGGAAACAATATTGTACGCATGTTTGTTTTTTTTCATATTTTTTTTTTGGCCAAGAAACCAATCGTCCTTTTGTTTTAATTAAAACTCATAAATTGTTTTTAACCCTTGTTTTTTTTAAAAAATTAAATGTTTCTATTTCCGTTGTATTGTTTGTAAGTTTGTTTGAGGGATTACCTTTTAACCAGTTTTTGAATAAATCAACAATAGAATTTTGCGGATTTTGAACATAATTTTATTAAATGATTGTGTCCATTTTTGGATTTTTTTTTTTTTTTTTTTCATAAACATGTTTATTTTAAGGTAAAAAAATTTACAAATGATTTTGTATTGTATTGTATTGTATTTATTGTTGTCATCAGCAAAACAAGTTTGGCAGACGAAATTACATTGCACAGAAACACGCTAAAAAAAAACAGTGAATAGCAATCTATGGTAAAGGTTATCACAGACAGTTACATGACAATAGTAAAGTTAAATTAACTTTTAAACAACACACATTTTGGCCACACACAAACAAAATAAGTGGCATTTGAACTAAAAAAATAAAAACAAATAAAAACAATTCAAAAGAAAGGAGAGGGAGGTTTTTGGCATGAAGGAATATGGGGCAAACACAGAGATGGATTGTGGGGAAATTAGCCAGTGCTGTCATCGCCTTTTAGGCCATTTGGCCGGGGGTTGGAGGGAGCCTGAACGGGTCCGGGATCTCCTTCGGCTGGCCTGGCCAGAGGCAGATGTTGTGGCCTCTGGACTAGGCATAGGGCTAGGCACATTTGGAGGGATGGTTGTTGTTGTGCCAGAGATGGAGGGTCCTGATGTTCCGGCAGGAAGGGAGGCTGGCTCCAACATGTGCTGGCGAACGAGCTGCTCCAGGGCATTTGCAATTCTCACGTTGGCCGCAGCAGTTTCCTCCAGGGCGTCCGCCACCCATAGCAGATTGGCGTCCATCCTCAGCAGAATCTCGGTGTGCTGATCTGTTTTAACATTGAGATCAGTGAGGAGGGCCACTGCCTGTGAGGGGGAATGCCCTGGACTGTCTGCCACAGGGTCCCCAGCCGGATCTACTGCTTCCTTCCCTGCAGAGCCAGAAGAAATTCTGCGGCCAAAGCTCACCTCTGGAGCAGACTCATCCGCCTGTGTCTCTGTGAGAAAAAAGAGAAAAGAGTAAAATTATAAAACACATTTCTGAGTTGTTAACATTACAACATTTACCTGGGGCAACATGAGGAACCGCAAAGTCTGGCATGTCAGTATCCATGTTCGACACGCCAAACACCTCCTCATCCTGCACACACCCCTGTGACCCCCACCTGTCCCCCCTGCATGCCTAGCCCTTTTAGCCAGTTTTTGTTTAAGCCGATATTTGAAGTCGCTCCATCTGTTGGTTAAATAGTTGGCATTATTACTGCAGTATTTGGACCTGTAAACACTTTTTAGTCAAATGTAGTTTTTACCTACCGGCTTTTGACCTCCCGGGTTGAACGTTCAAACTCACCCACCCCATTGACAGCACTGGCTATGTCGTCCCACAGTTTCCATCTCTGGGTTGCACCCATATTCCTTGGTGCCTGTGCCAGGTTGTCGTTGCACATTTGCACCAAAACCTCCATCTCCTTCCTTGTGAATTGTGGCTGCCTTTTTTTTGGCCCTAGTTTGCCTACTAGGCCCAGCAGCCTCTTCCATGGCATCCTCCACACCTTTTTTTTAAATGGTTTAAAATTTTTTAATGTAAAATGTTTCAAAATGTAATGTTAAACATAAGCATTTTCCCATAAAAAAACTAATACTTACATGGCGCCTCTTGGCTAGTACTTTGCTGCTTTGTACTCATTGTGTTTTTTGTCAATGCAGCAGACCGATTTGGGCCTTCAGTGACGTTTTTATACATGCGTCAGTATTATTCGGTCGCATCATTCATTGTGCTCTCCTATTGTCCGTCCCTAATTTGAGCGGGAAAATGTAGACTATTTATGGCTAGGTGTGACTCCATTCGAGGTGGCATTTTTTGATTGTTGGAGGTATTTCGGTGTAGAGTGGTTTGTTGTATGGTTGGTGGAACGTGAAGGAGTTTTTTTTTTTTTGAAGGAGCGATTTTTTTATTACTTTCTTTGTTTAAGTTAGCATTTTTGCGTATTTTTATTTGCTATTTTTATTTATATTTTTGAGTAAGTATTTCAATAATTCCCATAAACATTTATTAATAAATTGTGGCAACATTTTTATATTGTTTTTTTTTTTTTTTAAAGTTATTTTGGCTGGAACCCAAGTGACCTTTTATAACTTTTTGATATTTGTCTGTTTTTGGTAAGTGTTTTTGGTTTTATTAATTAGCAAATTAATGTGTTGGTCTTAGCATATGTTTCGCTAAGTAATGTGTGCTTGTTCTGTGTAAAATCATGTCTTAAGTCTAAATGTAGCGTACTATTTTGCGAACTAATGTGTGCTTGTTCTGTGTAAAATCATGTCTTAAGTCTAAATGTAGCATACTATTTTGCGAAATAATGTGTGCTCCCTTCTCTAAATTTTAGAAAACTATATTTGGTTTAATTCCTAGTTTATAAAATGAATCTTAAAAATATTTTCTCCTTTTGAAATGTAGGTAGATTTTCACATGACACTACCCAGGCCTGTAAGATTCTTTGGTTTTCTTTGAAAAGATAAGTATATTTTTCTTAACACATTTGTCTAAAACAATAACTACCTTGCTTAACATTTCAGGTTGATGTTGGTCGTATTCTCTTGGCCATGGTTCCAGAACCCAACCAACCTCAACTTCTTCCCAGGCATAGGCCTCGTAGGCGTGCAAGGCCCCAGATATATAGAACACGTGTCACCCTTTTTGGAATGCCAGATGATGAGGTGTTAAGGCGCTACCGTCTGCCTCCAAAAATCATCATAGACACTCTCTCATTAATAGAGAGTGATCTTGAATGGCAAATTGACAGTCCTACAGCAATACCACCACTTACGCAATTATTGTCGGTGTTACATTTTTGTGCCTCAGGATCCTTTCAAACCACCGTGGGAATAGTCGCAGGAATCTCCCAATCCTCCTTTTCAAGGATCCTGAGGGCAGTGATGGATGCACTATTTAAACACCTCCATCATTTTATTAAAATGCCATTGGATATGGGTTCCCTTAATGTGGTGAAGGATAAATTTTACCAAATTGCTGGCTTCCCACACATCATAGGGGTTGTGGATGGCACTCACATACCACTTCAGCCTCCAGCAATGCTGGAGGCAATATTTAGGAACCAAAAACACTTTCATTCGATGAATGTAATGGTGGTATGTGATGCCTCCCTCCAGATCCTGTCCCTGAATGACAAATTCCCAGGCAGTGCACATGATTCCTTCGTCATCCGGCAATCAGGGATTTGGCACAAATTAAACAACCTACAAGCTGGTGATGCGTGGCTTCTGGGTAAGTTGACACCTTCTGTTGAAACCAATGCAAAGCTTGGTACACAATGGTCCTGATGTTGTTTTTTATATTTTCACAGGAGACAGTGGTTACCCTTGCACGCACTGGCTGCTCACTCCTTATTGGTTCCCACACCAGGGCCACAAAGTCAGTATAAATCCACACTTACAGCCACCAGGCAGGTGGTGGAGCTCTGTATCGGCCTTTTAAAAGGCCGATTCAGATGCCTCCACCGCTATGGTGGCGACCTCATGTATTTGCCGGCTATGGTTTCCAAAATTTGTGGTCCTGTGTGGGATATTTCACAACATCGCCAGAAGGAGTGGTGTCCCAATGCAGCCAGAGGATGCCTTGCCTGAGGTTGGTCGGAGGTCAGTATGTGGGGGGGCCATACGCGATCAAATTGTTGCCAGATTTTTTAGGTAATTATCTCCACAAAGTTATTTAATTGACACAATGTAGACATGTCTTATTTTAATGTACACTTTTAACTTTTTTAAAATTTTGTTTTTGGTTTATTCCCTAAAATGACCATAATAATCCATGCATACTACCTGATCAACACAAATGACACATTGGATATAACTTCGGGAACATTGATTTCTTCTCCTCATTTGTGGATTCATGTTGGCATGGTACTTCTTCAAACAGTTCTTGATTTTTTTTGGGGGGGGGGTTTTGGAATTTTTTGGTCTTTTGTGTGTGTTTTAACTGTGTGATTTTGTTTTGACAATTCACCTGGTGTTTATTATTTGTGTGCAATAAATGTATAGTTTTCATTAAACAACCATTTCCTTCATAAATTACAAACAAGGGAAACCTGCTCCAAAAAATGCAAACATGCTTAATGCCTAATACTGTAATTTCTTAATTTCTAAACTTTTGTACCCTGCTTTGTGGCTAAAAACAAACACCAAAGGTATTATGGTGAATCAGTATGTTTACAATTCTAGGCCTAAGCAGGTTGCTTTAATTTTTACATTACCACCAAAAATATTTAATCTATTTTTGACGTTAAGTCTAAAAACCTATTGGTATTGTTATATGTTTAATGTGCAAGCTTACATACTTACTTGACCTTTCTACAAACAAATTGACATTACTTAAAAACACAGGGACAAATAGTAGACTTATGTAAGGTTCAACAATCTAAGATTTACAGACAAGGAATGAGACTTAAATAAATCAAAATAAACTTTTATTTTTTTATTTTTTTTGTCAAAATACAAAAAATTATTGGTGCAGGATCGCCAAAAGGTGGTCCAAGGCCACCAGCATGCCAATTACTTGGCCCCGGAGTTCCACCAATCCTCCTGCAATGGCCTCGTTACGCCTCTGGGCCTCTGTGGTGAAAAAAAATGTGCTAAAAATGTTACTAAAATGTCACCATCATTTAGAATGTTCAAACCCACAAAAAATTCAGGCTATACCAAAAAAAACATCAGTTACAAAAACATGTCCAAAAAAAGAGGAATGCCAAATGAAAAGATTTTCAAAAAATAAGGGGCCAAAAAGTAGAAATAACCTAAAAAAACATATGTCTTAAACCTAAGCAAAACTACGACATTTGTTGGTACCGTAAACAAGAAAGACACAAGTGGGAGTGTTTGGACATGTGTCATGTGTGTAAGGGGAAAACATCCTTGACATTGTTTCACAAAGATATATATAAAAAACATTTGAACTACTTAACTATTTTGAACTGCACAGGCAAAAGTACAACATCAAACAAATTAATTTACACAATAAAAAACAAAATAAAAACCCAAAAACCCGTAGTTTACAATGTAAACATACCAGCCACACTGCGGACTGGGCCTGGAGCCATGAAATCCTCCTCATCTGAGGTGGGCCAGTGGGTAAGTGATGGAGGAGGGGTTATGGCTGAGGGAGTGGAGGGTGTGGGAAAAGTGAGGTGGGTTTTGAGGGGAGGGGGAATTTGAGGGATGGTCAGGTGAGGAGAGGGAGGGGACTGAAGGTTGGCAAGGTCTGGGGTGGAGGGGGAATTTGGGGAAGAGTGGGCAGGGGATGTTTGGGTGGGAGTGGGGGATAGGGGACAGGCCACACGTCGGCGCCGTCTGACTATCCGCTCTGCCCCTAAATGATGGAGAAAAACATTTTTAATAAAAATTTTTTTTTTTTTACAATTTTGGGATAAAATAATAAAAACAGGGATATACTGTAAACAAGCACACGCAGGTATGACCAAAATAATAAAAACAGGGATATACTGTAAACAAGCACAAGCAGGTATGAGAAAAAAAAAAACAGACACAGAAACACTTACTTTGGCCAATCCGGCACCGCAAAAGGTCCAGCAGGCGTGGTGATCGGCGCCTCAGATCCAACCACCTGCGTTCCAACTGGCCGATATTATGGCCGAGGGAACGCAGGCGGCGGCGCACCTCCGCGTAGGCCCTACGCTTTTGAAGATTGGTGATGGGGAGCGGATGGTCAGTAATGCGCTCGTCCATGACCTCAACTAGCACCATTAGCTCCCGCCTACAGAAAGCATTGGCTCTCATGATGGCAATGATTTTTTTTACACAAACCAGTTTTAATAAAGGTACTAGAAAAATGTTTATTGGCTAATGGGCTTTGTAAATTAACAGGAACAATTCTATCGGTTAAGGTGCATACACACACAACGATTTTTTGAACGATTATCGTTAAACGATAATCGTTTGAAAAAATCGTTCACTTTCTGAGTCAAACGATGAATGTTTATTGTTCTTGCGCGTTCACGTTTGTAGTTTGTAGTTTGTAGTTCAGTCAGACTTCTCAACTCAACGATTTTCAGTAAGTTAATATGCAAAAATCTTTTGTAGCTCATAAAAATCGTTCATTACATTTAGTAAATGAACAACTTTAGTAAACGATTTTAGTTAATTTTTTCAAGGGAAAAAATTGTTTACTAAAATCGTTCATTAACTAAATCGTTGTGTGTGTATGCAGCTTTAGTGTATGAGTCATGTGACCTACACCCTCACAAATATAATGTGAGTTATGATAGGCTTGACGCAGTGACATGCGTAAGCTAATTTAAATTAAAAAAAAAAAAACATTAGTAGCATTCAAACAAACTTTTACATTAGAAAAACCATCCCCTTGGTCAAACCGTATGTATTCTGTGGAAGAAATGACACACACTAACAACAATAAAGTTTATTGACATTGAAAAAAGCCCAGGATTGCTAACATGTGAAACAAACAATTAAGGTAATTAATATAGTGATTGCCAGTAATCGATTCAAGTATGTTTGCAGAATGAAATAGCAGGCAATCGAAACTGACAGGGCCACTTCCGGAATTGACTTGTGAGAGCGCTCACTGCAACCAAAGAGGAGACGGACGCTCGCTATTTTGTACGTTCGCTAGCTAGAGGAGGGGTTGGGAGAATATGGGGCGGAAGGTTAGCTATGAGCGAACATACAAGTGAGCACTTGGATTTAAATATTTCCGCTCGTACGGCAGACGAGCGATCGGCCACTTGCGTCCGGCTTTGAATCAGGCCCTCAGTTAGTATTTTCCCATGGCCATTCCACCTGTTCAGTAGTAGGGAGATACCATAAACACATAACTTTGAGGTACATTCAACACTCATTTTAGTACAGATTCCTAGAAATGTGTCTTCTGACAAAATGAAGCAAGCCTATGTAAGAGACATACTGTAAATGTACCATGGAATACTGCAGCAAATATCTTCGATACCTACTGCAGTCCATCCATTTCTGACAGCAGCCAAAGCCCCCATAGGTTTCTATGGGGGCCACAAAGCTATCAGACTTACAAAGCTTTACCAAGTTTGGCCCATGCAGATAACACCTGTCTATTCTAACCTATGGGCTATGGACCCCTCTCTGGCAATGGCTGCCGCACATGTGTGGTCAGGGCCGGATTATAGGTAAGGCAGACGGGGTGGTTGCCCAGGGTCCCCCTCACATTGAGGGCCCCCACACTGACACAAACATTGGCTGGTACCAGGCTACTCTGGACTCTCCCTGGTTGGCTCCCGGCAGCTTCGCACAGCACATTCATTCACTGATGGGCCCAACCGCAACTGACTACGGAAGCCCCGCCCCCTCACTGACATAATACCACAATTCATAGGTGTAGGGGGAGGGGCCAAATGCCATGAGATGCCCGCCCCATCAGAAAGATGATGCTGCTGCAGCAACAGGTAGCGTGTGCGTGCTCTCAGTCCTTCCTCTCATCCTCTATCTGTCTCTCACCCCATCCTTCTCTCTCTTTCTTCATCTCACCCTTTGTCACTTCATCTCACCTTTTGTCTCTCTCCCCCCCTCTCCCCCTTTCTCCCCTTTCTCTGTCTCCATCCCTGTCCCTCCTTCTCTCCTTCTCTCCTTTCCGCTGGTTACAAGTCTGCGCCTTGTAACCAGTGGGAAAGATTCGCCTGTGAAAGGATGCAGAAAATAGTGCAGAATTGGGGGTTTGGGGTGCAAAGTTGGGGCAACACCCCTGCAGCCTTGGGACAACCCCCCAAAGATAAACTGCATCAAAAAAAGATAAAAAAAATAATTTAGATCACCCAAATAAGTACTTTCGTTTTGGGGGTAAAACAACAAAGTTGGGGACAAACTTAAAAACTAGCGAAATAGGCTCCAGGGGGTCCCCCGAGTATGCCCCAGGTGTTTTTTTTTTGCAGGTGTTTGTTAAATGTGCATTTTTTATGTTTTTTTAAACATCACTTTAGCAATTTTTACTCATGCTAGCACCCATTTTCATGTACCCTAAATTTGATGGGACTACTTATTTTAGCCAGAAAACACTGCTAAATGCTGTGCTTCACCACATATGCAAAGACACTAATTAGCAGCAATTGAGAGCATTTAAGTACCCCAAATACCTTCAGCTGGGCTATTCGGGAGTATCCATAGTGATCCCTCATGTCAGTGCATCTTTTGGGGGGTGTCAGGCTGATTTCCCCATATCTGACAGAACTTTTCGCCAATTTGAGTTTTGCCGGGATGTGTTCTCGCATCCTTTGCAATTGAATAGGGCGAATAGCGAGGACGAGCGCACTACTTTTCCGGAGGCAAAACTAGAGATGACGGCGGAAAGTCTGGCAGGCGAAAAGTCCGGGACTTTTCGCCGGCAATTGATTACGGGCCATAGTCTTCAGCAATAGTATTGAGTGTAAAATAAATGTGTATAAAATAACACTCTTTATTACCTTTTCATGAATCCCTAGGAAACCAAAAGCTTAAAGTATTCAACTGCTATAGTAAACAGATACGATCATTCCATTCTCCATATTTCTTGTTTATCATTTCCCTTTGGAATTAGTAAATGATCAACAGTACCTAACAATTGTAATTTCCCTTTGGAATTAGTAAATGATCAACAGTACCTAACAATGCAAAGATGATCACATACATCTATTCTCAATTCATGCACAACAGCAGGAGCTATACACAAAGCTGATTCGAAGATTAACTCAGATCACAAACCGTGTTCTTTAACATCTGACATCCAGACAGTGACATACCATATGCTGACTACAATATCTGCCGCTAGTTAATTAAATCTGTTGAGTGCACAATTTGATAAGCAGTAAGTGTTTTCAGCAGTTTACATTTTTTTCACACAACACCATTGAATAGATAATTATTATCAGAACATGTCTTGCCCTCCTGTGCAAAATGTGTCTAGGGATTGTTTCAAACATAGTGTTATAATGATCATTCAAGATTGGAATTAATTTCCAGATTACAGTTCATTACTTTTCAGTGTGATATATTGTTATGAAAGAATAGGAAATATTCAATATTAAATTAGAAGCAATCTACCTTATTTTTACAATTTATCATATGATTTTTGGAAATTGTTCTAGCCACTTACTGACAAATTATTGGCTAGTAGACATGCTGTAACTAGAAGTTTGTAGGCTCGGGGCCTCCATCCGAATGTTTCTAGAGAGACACCTCTATGCAGTGGTTGTTCAGTTTATGTCCCATAGCAATACCTTAGTTTAGTTTATGCCCCTAGCAATACCTAGTTCATTTAATGGCCCATATTAGTGCCCATGTTTATTTAATTTTATTCCACAGAATGCCCCCAGTTCATATTATTGTACACAATACTAATAGTTCATATTTTGCCATATTGTAGTGTCCCTAGTTCAAAATATGTCATATTGTAGTGCCCCCAGTTCACTTTGTCACATTGTACTGCATCAGTTTACATTAAGCCACATTGCTGTACCCCTAGTTTATGCCACATTGTACTGCCCCAATTTACATTATGCCACATTGTAATGGCCCTAGTTTTCATTGTGTCACATTGTAGTACCCCTATTTAATATTATGCCACATCATAGTTCCCCCAATTCACATTTAGCCACATTGTACAGTTCCTAGTTTACATTATGCCAAACAGTGCTGCCAATACCCATTATGCCACATTGTAGTACTCCCAATTCACATTTTGCCACATTTTAGTACTTCAGTTGAAATTATATCACATTGTAGTGCCATCTGTGTACATGATGCCATGTTGCAATACCCACTGTTTAAATTATGCCACACAGTGCTTCCAGGTCACTTTAAACCACACAATGCTCAGAGTTTACATAATGCAAGGTCCCATTGTATGCCCTCAGTTCACTAAGGGGGAGGGTTAGCTTTAGGATGCGGGGTGGGGGAGGTTAGTTTTTGGCACTGGGGGGAGGTTAGAGTTAGGCACTGGGGAGGGTGGGTTAGGGGCTAGGGCTAGTGCTAGGGAGAGAGAGAGGGTTAGGATACTGACCAAAAGGTGTCAGTATCCTAACCCTGTCGGGATAGCGGTGTCAGGATTTTCAATGCTGGGATGCCAAACACCGGCATCCTGTACCCATTACATTTTGATCTGTTGCTATTCTGGGTCCTCTGGCAGTTGTTTTTTTTACCTATTGATAAATATGGATGCACTGAAATATAAAGAAAGGGGTACAGAGATTATGCCAGACTACAAATGCAGATTTACAATAGATTTATTTACAATAGACTCACAAATTTAATCTCTAGTTAAACAATTATAACCTATTTTCTGTTGGTTATTGAGGGAGCAACTTAAAATGTAGGCTTTTTCTCTGCTATGTACTTAATCCAAGAATGCAAAATGGGTCCCTGGTTGGTTCAGAAAGAAAAATTATATTACTCTCACCTTTTCCAAGAATCAATAATGTAAATAAATTATTTTATTTCAAAGTACATTTACAACATATATTTGACAAATGGAGACTTTAAAGAATAATAATAGACCAAGCATAATGTCAGGTTTGACGTTCTGGAATCCCCTACGAGGGGTTGTGATCTTGGTTTTGGAAGACTTCGGGGTGACTGGCCTGGATATCAGAACTTCTCATCCACAGGTCTTGGATGTTGATGAGACCTAGTCAAAGGTGCGGAGTCTAACCTGCAGGGAGGTGTTTGCCAGTGACCCCTCCAAGCGGGATATGGGCTTAGCTGCACCCTGCAGGCAAGACGCGGTCCTTTGACCTGGTATCCAAGCCCTGTGCGAATAGAGACTCAAATATCAGTGGCCCAGGGGAAGTGCCTAACATAGGGACTACTACACAAGGAGTTACACCAGAAGATGGTACTTGAGAGGTACTTGAGCAGTACACTAGAGTTGGCACTAGAGGGGTATGCTAGAATTGGCACTTGAGAGATTCTTGATAAATGCACAGAAGGTAGCATGCTGACGCACCTCTGCACCACGGGGTGGCACTCGAGGAAAACACAGGTGATGGCTTGTGGACGCACTTTAGCACTTCGGGGTGGCACTCGAGGAAGACACAGGTAATGTCGTGTGGAAGCTCTTTAGCACAACTGGATGGCACACAAGGAATACACAATGAGTGGTGTGCGGACGCACTTTATCACAACTGGATGGCATACAAGGAATACACAAGGAGTGGCATGCGGATGCACTTTTGCACCATGGAATGGCACAGACAGTGCACACTGGAAGAGTTGTAATAGCACTGTCGCTGGAGGTGAAGCACTATAGCAGAAGATGTTTAATCACACTGCTGCTCCGGGAGACACTGGTAATAATACACAGGCAGGGATGTTGGTCACACTGTTGCTCAACGGAGACACTGGAATTAATACACATACAGAGATGTAATCGCACTGTTGCTCAAGGGAAACACTGGAGACTCTGAAAACAAATTAGAGAACCAAGGGAACCTGGTACAAGACTCTACTAGCTCACTAGGAGTGACAATTGTTGATCAGGCAACTTCCTGGAGTTCTGAAGCCGGAAAAATACCCAGGAGTAGCAGATGTTTGGAGCACAGTGTCAGCTGGCCTAAACCAAGCTACCATTGGTTGGGATGCTGTTACATGATATGAACTGTAATGGCAGTGCCCGTGCTGGGAACTCCGATCCCCGACACACACAGCCGACCATGGAAGTCCGCAAGCACCTAAGGCAAAATGCTCAGCACCTTGCCCCTCACTGCACCAGATGTCTGACTGAATGAGAAGACAGGGGAAGCCGGCATGGAGGTAAGAGATGGCTGATCCTAGGCTGAACCCTGACAATACCCCCTCCTTTCAGGGTGGACACAGGACACCCATGAAGGCTCAGTTGGAACTTCTCAGAAGGACAGAACATCAACTATCTACCACAAAAAGTGAATATCTGCAGATAATCCTTCTTGGGCTCAGGCTCCCAAAAAACCTGAAGAGACTTTTACTAGGAGTACGCAAAAAAATTTTAATTCTTGAAAACATCAAAAAATCTTGCTTGAAAACATAAGAAGTGTTTGAAGATTTTAGAAGAACAAGGTACACAAATACCAGATGGTCCCTCAAACTTCAGGATGTGAGGAACTTCAGCACAAATGAGACTAAATAATTGGAAAAAAGGTCAATTTGTCATAGAAAGGTTGGTCACCAGGAAGTCATCGATTCTTCATTTTCCGAGATTTTTTTCAAACCACTTGAAAAAGAAGACTCAAGTTGAAAAGAGTATTTCACGGGAAGCACCAAAAACAGTATTTCATCGTGCTCAAGATTGTAGTCAGAATCTGTATTAAAATTCATCATTCTATTACCTCTCTGATTTTTCTCCTTCTGAACAGGCTGTCCTTGCGCCGGATTATTTTGGAAAAGACTTAAAGAAGTGCATCTGAGTTTAACAGTAGAAAATGGTACCCCAGAATTTGAGACTTTGTTGAAATGAGTATCCATGAATGAGCTGTTCGAATAAGTTGGACTAAATTCCTTAATCACCGTGGCAGTAAAGGTTACTAAATCTGACAGCATTGGATCCTTCGAATCATAAATAGATTCAACCCAGTCCCAAGCTTTACCTCGGAAAGATGAAATTATAAACTTTACTACATTAGTAGGCTTAACTTCAGACAATGGAGAGGATTTCATAATAGCGATGAAGTGTTCCACCAAGGTATAATACTGCGTAATATCACCATCAAAACAAATGGGCATAGAAACATCAGATGGATCCTGAGAGATACCTAGAGATGTAGTGGTAGTGACATCTTGTGAACCTCTCAACTGATGGAGTGCTAAAATGTTTTACTCTGACACAACACCAGAAGACTCTTCCTTGAGTTAAGAACCAGAGACCCTTCCTTGGTGCAAGAAACTTGAGATCTTCTCTTGGGATACGGATTTTGAAACCTGTTTTTGGAATGTAAGACTTGACACTCTCTCCCATGGTGGGAGACTTGAAACCCCCTTTCGGGGTGTAACACTGGTAGACCCTTGATGTGGTATAAGAGTTGATACCTTTTCCTGGGATACAGATTTTGAAACCCCTTTTGAGACTTGAAACCTTGTCTTGGGGTGAAAGACTTAAAACCCCCTCCCGGAGTTTAACACTGGAAAACCCCTGCTCAGGTATAGGACTAGAAATCCCATCTTGGGGTATGTGACTTGAGATCCCCTCCTGGGGTGTAACACTTGAAAACTTTTGCTGGGGTATGGGACTAGAAACCCCTTCCTGGGTGAGTTGACTTGACTCTTCCTCCTGGGGTACAAAACATGGAACCCCCTCTAGGGATGCAAGATCAGAGACTCCCTCCTGGGGTGGAAGACCCCTTCATGGGGTATGGTACTAGAAAGCCCCTCCTGGGGTACACAACTAGAAACCTCCTCAGGAGGTACAATGCTTGAAACCCCCTCCTGGGGTGAGATATCTAAGGCCCCTTCTTGGGGTATGGATCTTGAAACCCCCTCTTGGGGTATGAAACTCAAACTCTCCTCCTGGGGTGTGAGACTAGAGCCCCCTCCTGGGGTATAACATCAGATAACCCCTTTTGGGGTACATCCCTTGAACCTCTGTTTTAGGAATGGAGATTTGAGGCTCTCTCCTGGGGTATATAACTCGAATTGGAGACCTCATCCTGAGGCGTGAAAGTTATAAACCCCTCCTGGGGTGAAGAACTCGAAACAAAGACCCCCTCCTGGGGCGTGAAACTCGAATTGGAAATCCCCTCTTGGGGAATGTAACTTGAAACAAAGGCCCTCTCCAGGGGTATAAAACTTGAAACAAAGGTCCCCTCCTGAGGCGAGGTACTCAAAACATAGGCCCCTCCTGGGACATGAAACTCGAAACATAAGCCCTCTCCTGGGGCGTGAAACTTGTAACCCCTTCTTGGGGTGAGAGACTTGCATTTAAAGCCCCCTCCTGGGGTACAGCACTCAAAACCCCTTCCTTTAGTAGAACACCTGAAAACCCCTCCTGGGATATGAGACTTGTTACCCTCTCTAGGGGTGTGAGACTAGTAACCCCCTCCTGGGGTGTGAAACTTGAATCTGAAGCCTCCTGCTGGGGCACGGTACTTGAAACCCCTTCTTGGGGTAAGAGAATTGTAACCCCCTCTTGGGGTGTGAGACTTGAAATTAAAATGCCCTCCTGGGGCACGTTACTTTTAACCCCCTCTTGGGGTGAGGAACATGAGGTCGAAGCCCCCTCTTGGGGCACAGCACTTGGAACCCCCTTCTGGGGAAGATCACCTGAAAACCCCTCCTGGGGTATGGCACATGATTCTCCCTCTTGGGGAGAGTGAGTTGAAATTCTCATTTGAGTAAATACCCTCGAGACCACCTCCTGGACTGAAAAACTTGTTACGGGAACCCCGTCAAATAGTTGAATCTTCTTTAACATGGTAGATCTTATTCCCTTGCCTGGAACTGAGGAAAGTTAATTTGCAAATGAGGAACGAAGAGAATTAGGAACAGGATCCCTGAAGCGCAGACCTTTGGTACCAAAGCTAGGCTGGCGAATGGAACAGTCTCTGATAAAATTGCCAGAGCTCCCACGATATAGACATAAAAAAATTATTTACGCTGTTGGTGCTCGGCTTCAGAAAGCCTGGGACGTGTCAAACTCTGATGTCTGATTTCACTTGGTGCGGAGGAGGAACCAGAAGAATTTAAGGCAACACCTAGAATCTCAGGAATAAATAGAAATTTTTTTAGGAGGGAATCCTGAACCTGCTCTAGTAATTGCTGGAAGGTAGCCAGATGTCCAGAGTTAAGCACACTAGAAAGAGGGATGGGTTTGATGGTAGAGAGTTGTTTAGCTAGTGCCTGAAAATTCTGTGTAAGTTGTAGCTGTGCTACTTCCTAGTATTTTAAATGAGAGGCAAAATCCTGAATGGCTCCAATATCCAGAGAACCACCGACTTCCATATCTCTTTGGGCCTAATCAAACTGTCAGGTTTGATGTTCTGGAATCCCCTACGAGGGGTTGTGATCTTGGTTTTGTAAGACCTGGGGGTGACTGGCCTGGATATCAGAACTTCTCATCCACAGGTCTTGGATGTTGATGAGACCAGGTCAAAGGTGCAGAGTCTAACTTGCAGGGAGGTGTTCGCCAGTGACCCCTCCATGCGAGATATGGGCTTAGCTGCACCCTGCAGGCAGGTCGCGGTCCTTTGACCAGGTATCCAGGCCCTGTGGGAATAGAGACTCAAATATCAGTGGCCCAGGGGAAGTGCCTAACATAGGCACTACTACACAAGAAGTTACACCAGAAGATGGTACTTGAGAGGTACTTAGGCAGTGGCACTTCAGCGGTACACTAGAGTTGGCACTAGAGAGGTACACTAGAATTGGCACTTGAGAGACACTTGATAAATGCACAGAAGGTAGCGTGCTGCCACACCTTTGCACCATGGGGTGGCACTCGAGGAAAACACAGGTGATGGCATATGGATGCACTTTAGCACTTCGGGGTGGCACTCGAGGAAGACACAGGTAATGGCATGTGGATGCACTTTTGTACTACGAGATGACACTCGAGGAAGACACAGGTAATGGCGTGTGGACACACTTTTGCACCATAGGGTGGCTCTGGAAAAAGACACAGGAAATGGTGTGTGGATGCACTTTTGCACCTTGGCGTGGCACTTGAGGGAGACATTGGTAATGTCGTGTGGACGCACTTTAGCACAATCGGATGGCACACAAGGAATACACAAGGAGTGACGTGCAGACACACTTTTGAACCACGGAATGGCACAGACAGTGCACACTGGTAGATTTGTAATAACACTGTTGTTGGAGGTGAAGCACTACAGCAGAAGATGTTTAATCGCACTGCTGGTCCGGCAGACACTGGTAATAATACACAGGCATGGATGTTGGTCACACTGTTGCTCAAAGGAGACACTGGAACTAATACACAGCAGAGATGTAATCGCACTGTTGCTCACAGGAAACACTGGAGACTCTGGAAACAAATGAGAGAACCAAGGGAACCTGGAACAAGATTCTTCTATCTCACTAGGAGTGACAATTGTTGATCAGGCAACTTCCTGGAGTTCTGGAGCTGTATATATACCCAGGGGCATCAGATGATTGGAGCACAGCGTCAGATGACCTAAACCATGCTACCATTGGTTGGGATACTGTCACATGATAGGAACTGTCATGGCAGCACCTATGCTGGGAACTCTGATCCCCGACACACACAGCCGACCATGGAAGTCCGCAAGCACCTAAAGCCTCATCTCCAATACCTGCCTTTAGGCTGATTGACTAACTCTTCACTACAACCTCCCCAAACCCCCCCAAATCCCCATGGTAAAGGAGTCAACAGTGTGGTCTACTGAACTCCTGCCAAGAGAACTAGTATTCAGTGCGTGAACTGCCCAGGACTAATAACAGCTGCCCCCCCAAAAAATTTAAAGTAATTTATCACCATTCAAGATTTCTTAGAGAAGGAGGAACTCAGTAGAGGCTCTAAGGCATATTCTATAGAGGCAATTTATCACCAGCCATTCTTAGATCCTTCTGCACATGCTTGCTGGCTCTCAAATGCACTGTGCACCTCATAGAATGGTTTTGGGCTTCCAGTTACACTTATGTAGAAAATGTAATACAAAAAAAAGATAAAAATAGGACAAGATGGCTTTTTACATCCTCACAGATATGCCCGATAGTGCTTGTTCTAAATAATTATCATATAAGTAATATTATGGCATAATATATTCTATGATGGCTTCGTCATTGCAGTATAGCAAATATATCAATTTAGGATGCCACTGACATATATTCAAAGGCACCCAGCTCACATGCATATTGTCATCAAGTGTCCTCATTAAGAAGACACATGGAGAAAGCAAGCTCATACATCAATACATCATAATAGCATTCCCCTGTGACTGTAGGAAGAGAGATGGGAGAGATGATCCTGAGCTAGTAAAACACAGATTACCTCAACTACTGCCTGCAACCCCAGCACTATGATCATGACAAGCTGTTGATTTGACAGGTAAAATTTATAAAAATATTGGCAATAAATGAATAAACAAAAATGAGTAAAAAAGTAAAAGGGAGATTGGACATAAACACACAAATGAACATGTTATACATATAAATTATAGTATTGTTCAGTCATATACCAAACTCCAATGAAGTGCACATACAGTATAGTATGTAATATCCATGTTGAAGGAATGAATGTCAGCCACCCAGTCAGGGAAAGGGTGCCCACCACCCAGCCAGGTCAGACAGGGAATGTCTGCGAGGGCAAAGAGTGAAGACGCAATACATGGACAGCTACATTAAGATGCACTATAAGAGGCATCAAGAGTGGTGTGGCAGCGGGCACACACCACTGGGGCCAACACTGAGCTATTGGGCAGGAAGGAGGCTGGAACCCAGGGACAGTTATAAACATACATGCACTCACTCCCACCTGGAACTTAGGGCATGAATCAGCAGTGATCGCAACTGCAATTATGCACGCAATTGGCCAACTGTTGCATTCTGCACATGCATATGCATCACAAACACTCCACTGCGATCAGAACTGCGATTGCAGTGACTATGCAGACCCATCGCAGAGTGATTGACTGGAAGTACCGTATGGAGGTGGTGACATGGGGGGTGGTCCGCGAAATGCAGGTGTGCCAGTGTGTTTGAACGCTGTTGCAGGGGCGTGCATAAATTATCCACTGTGATGGCATACGCAGCTTGTGTACTAGCTGTGTGCAAATAAGTTAGCAATTTCTGAGTAAGATCAGACCTTGTGCAAGTGTGCATGAGGCTGCGATTGTACACGATGTTATGAATGGTTTCGTAGTCTTGCTAAGTATTACGGATGTGTGTAAGGTAAGGTGGGCATCCTTAAGTTAGGCTGCATATGGCATAGCAATCTCAGACAGTAGCACATCTTCGCAGTGAGACTGCGTGTGTAATCGCTATTGCGATCACAGTTGCGATCCATACTGCATCAGGCCCCTAGTGCGCTGGTGTCAGTGTCTCTCCTGTCAAGACCAGTCTCGGTAATTCAACACATAAGAGCTGCAGCTTCACTGCACAGCAAGCCAATAAGAACCAGGCTGATTCTTATTGGCTGAGGCTGCACTGCACAGCAACCAATAAGAATCAGGCTGATTCTTATTGGCTGCAGCTGTCACAAATGACAGCCGAAGGAGAAATAATAGCTGCGGCTTCAGATAGCCGTAGTTCCGATGCAGCCAGCCAATAAGAATCAGCATTCCTATTACCACTGCTAGATGTCCACCACAATCTACCGGTTCAGTGTCCACGGTCGGCCGGTCAATCGCAAATGATGCTTTGGCCACCACTGCTTTAAGGGCTTTATGCAAAGAATTGTGAAGACATCTGAGGTCTAGTTTTGGAACATAACTCCTGGGTTAAATTATTATGGTACATTATGAATGTTTGTAATTCTTTCTTTTGACTTATCATACGGTAGCACAGAGTATATAGTAGACCAATGAGATCCACACTCTTTAATCATCAAGATAAACATCCTTAAATAGAATATAATATATGTTCAACCATAACAATTTATAACTTTCTTTATGTTTCTAAAATGGTAATAATAGTAAATGGACATTTATGTACAATATGGAATATTTCACATGGCTCAAACTAATTTAAGCTTAATTATTTAGAGGCTCCCAAAAAGATTCTGTTCAAATCTGAAATTAGTAAAGACGTTATTAGGTTTATTTTTATGCTGTAAATAAACTGACTGTGCTAAGAAGATTACAGATTAAAGTTTTATCTTTAGATGCTTTCTTCTTAATCTAACAGTTCTTCATTGCAGGACACAGGAAATACAGAGTACAAAGGGAAGAAAAAACCTACACTGTCTAAACATCAGATCTGACAACACAGCAGAGGTCAATTAAAATGTAAAACAATTCCAAAGAAGCCAGCTGACATTCGCTAATGCGCATCTTGTGGAGCAAAATCGCAGCATTTGAGGTTATGAGGATAAGGTGTTCAAACATTCCTAGTTTACTATGAAGTGCAGAAGCAAAAGTAAATTTTGTGGGAAGATGTTATTTCAATGAGATAATAAGGTGAAATAGTACATTTACTGGAGTGTTTCCTGCATTGCAGCCCTTTACTCTATGAAAAAGAATTTGTGTTCTCTTACACCACCGAGGTCCTGGAGATTGGGACTCAGCCCTACATTTTACACTTCTGTTGCACATTTCTAGAAACACGTTAGCTAATGTAATCATAACGTACTTGCCTACTTATTAGGAACCATGCTTCAAATGAGGCAAAACCAAGAGATATTTTTGGGAAAAGTACAAAAGTTGAATATAATGAAAGATGTGTCTCATGCGTGTTTCTCGAGAGTGGAGATTAAGCATACACAGAGGAGGCCTTCTTCAGTAGGTGCAGGGGTGCAAAAATCAAGATGTTTTGTGGAATGCACACTGTAAAATGCATCTTGTAAATGATATCGAAGGCGATTCAGGGGCATATTTACTAAAGCCCTATTCCTTGCAAAAGTGAAAGGGTTTTCCCTATACAGTAAATAAGCAGGTTAACATGCTTTCACTGATAACCCCCACTGTTTACAAGACTGACAAGGTTTCACCAGTGTAGCTACTGCAAGCATCATGGCAAATGGCAATTACAGAAGAAAATGAATGAAGAAATATCCTTTTTTTAGTGGAACTTAAAGCACAAACCTGGGCATAAGTGATCTGGCTGGCAAGGTAAAGTATGCACATACAGTATCCCCTGAAACTGGCCTGATGGAGCTGTGAGTTAACATTTTCTGCTCTGGGTCAGTATTTCTCAGCTGACCAGGAGTTATTTGTTTATAATTATTTTTTTATTTATCACCGTAACAAACTTTGCTTTCTTTAGATATCGAGGATACTACTATCCCCATTCTAATCCTACTAATCAAAATGCATTTCTGTGTTTGCTTCTCTGGATACTGTGTCATTTGTGTCACAAGATTCTGTCCTAGGCACTCTGCTTTTCTTTATCAATGCTATTTGTCTAGGAAATCTTTTAAACTCTTTTGGGCTTCATTATTGCATCTATGTGGCTATTACCTACAATTTATGTAGGTGTCACAAAGCACCACCACCATGCCTAATAACTTTATCTGCTGTTTCAACATCTAAAAATCAGTGTTTCAAAAGCTGTACTATTAACCTTACCATCAGCTAACACAATCTACTTGCCTGACATCTTTATGTTCATAACATGGCAATAATCTTACCCATCATGCTCTCTAGCTCTCGCTGCCTATGTGTCCTCCTTGACTCAGAAGGGAAACCGAGAGTTTTACATAAGAGTGAGATGGTTTAAACCTTTAGGATGGGGGCCTGCATGGGTGCTGTTTACATAATTTATCTCTCCAATTGTGAAAGATTATTTAAAGGCTTGAGCTGGGGACCAAAACCTCATTGATCAAGTCTTCTCACCCTCCCCCACTTGTTATTTTTGTCTAGGTTAGGTGGTTTGTCATTGGCTGCAATAACTTAGTTTTGGGCATGCTTCCTTCATTGTCTGGTTGTTGGCTGTACCATGCTGAAGGGGGCAGTGTGATCGCCATATAAGGTTGGTAGTCAAGTTAGAAGGTCGAGTAGATACCCTTGTGTTATAATTCTGTTTATAGAATGTGGGCTGTATCTGCCTACATTACATGTTGTTGGTTGTTATTGTGCATTGTAGATTGTGCTGATGCTGGCTGTCCTTCATTTGCCACAATAATTTTTTCTTTTAAATGTTTAGATTTATATATACTTTATATATAGTATATACACTGTTTGTGTGTGTATATATATATATATATGTATATATATATATATTATGGATGAGTGGGTTCGGATTTCTGAAATCCGAACCCCCCTGAGCCCCCCCAATCTGAGTCGGATCCGAGTCAGGCTCGAGTTGTCCCGCCTGACTCGGATCTGAAATCGAGGCAATACGTCATCATCCCGCTGTCGGATCTTGCAGGTTTTGGATTCTATAAAAGATCCCCGCATCTTCGCAATTTTTCACTCCAGCTGTGGACAGTGAAGAGGGAGGGTGGGAGTTAGGGCTGGCTGGGCTGTGTTGTGTTGTGCTGTGCTGCTGTTGTCCATAGGGGCTGTGTCCACTCCTCTAAAGTCCATAGGGGCTGGCTGGCCTGTGTTGTGCTGCTGTTGTCCATAGGGGCTGGCTGGGCTGTGTTGTGCTGCTGTTGTCCATAGGGGCTGGCTGGGCTGTGTTGTGCAGTCAGTTGTCCATATGGGCTGTGTAAACTCCAAAGTCTATAGGGGCTGGCTGGGCTGTGTTGTACAGTGTCCCATAAAGGCTGTAGTCCTAAAGGGGTGCTGTAGTGTTGTCCAGGAGGTGATCTGTCCATCAGGGGTGCTCCCCCCAAGTGCAAAAAACACAATTATTTTTTTCTGTGTTTGTGAATTGTGTGCATTGTAGCCGCACGTGCATCAACAAAGTAGCGCCAAGCGTGTGTCTGTGTCATAAATCAAGGGCTAGCTGGCTCATCTGTTAAAGGAAGCTGTAACCCCCAAAGTACACTCCAAAAAAAAAAAAAAATTCTGTTTGTGAATTGCACATGCATCAACAAAGAAGCGCCAAGTGTGTGCCTGTGTCATATGTCAAGGGCTGGCTGGCTCGTCTGTAAAGGGTGCTATAACCCCCAAAATGCACTCCAAAAAAAATAAAAAAATCTTTTTTTCTCTATTTGTGAATTGTGTGTGCTGTAGCCGCGCATTCATCAACAAAGTAGCGCCAAGCATGCGCCTGTGTCATAAGTAAAGGGCAGGCTGGCTCATCTCTTAAAAGGTGGTGTAACCCCCAAAGTGCACTCCAAAAAAAAATATATACTATTTTCTGTGTTGTGAATTGTATGCGCTGTAGCAGCACATGCATCAACAAATGAGCAGCGCCAAGCGTGCGCCTGTGTCATAAGTAAAGGGCCGGCTGGCTCATCTCTTAGATGGTGGTGTAACCCCCAAAGTACACTCCAAAAAAAATAAAAAATCTCCTTTACAGTGTTGGAAATTGTATGCACTGTAGCCGCACGTGCATCAAGGAGCAGCGCCAAGCATGTGTCTGTGTCACAAGTCTGTTAAAGGGTGGTGTAACCCCCAAAGTGCACTCCAAAAAAAATTAAAAATTTTCATTTCTGTGTTTGTGTGCGCCTTAGCCGCACGTGTATATCAATATAACATAAATGGAGGACCAAACTTTGTCAGATAAAAATAAACTAGGGAAAGATCAAGAATCACTTCCTCCTAGTGCTGAAGCTGCTGCCACTAGTCATAACATAGATGATAAAATGCCATCAACGTCGTCTGCCAAAGCCAATACCCACTGTCATAGTAGAGGGCATGTAAAATCCGAAATGACAAAGTTCAGGAAAATGACCTTAAAAATCATTTATATCATCATTTATTTTGCATCTAGAAGGAATTAGCTACTATACCCACACGGAAATCTATTCTGCACAGCCACGATCACGTGACCAGACCCGGAAGTCGAAGTCGGAAGCAGCCGCCGAGGAGAACACCAGCCGGCAAGGAGGAGGAACGGTGAAGCTGACGGATCCAAGGAGGTAAGTGCATCTCACCTTGGAGGGGATTGCGGCGTCTGGTGCAAACCACAACCGCATACCCCCGCCATAGGCCTTTGCTCCCACTGCAAGGCGGGAGAGGACATCCGTCCGGTCAATCGGGCGCGTGGCCGCTATATGCCAGCGGTGATAGGAACCAGCCAGAGAGCCCCAGCCTCCTGTCAGCTTCCTTACCACACTCCTACTCCGGGAAGAACTACCTTCACCATCACCATTAATCCACATCAACACCACATTAAGTATTATTAGCGGGACGCTGCAATCATTCGTTTGAGACTGTTATATTTAGTAGCTGATTCCAGTGACTGTAAAGAACTTGTACTCTTTCCCAATCATTTTTTATAATAATTTTTCCCTATATTTTTCCTTATTTTTTCTATTTTTAAGTCAATTTTTCTAAGCAAGATACTTTTATCTTTAATATTCTTGATCCGATCTACCATCAAGAAATATAATTTTCTATTTTCCAATAAATGAGCATTAATTCATTGATTTCACATAATTTCAGCATAGTGATACGTTGATTACAATCATTTAAGGATACACACTAGATGTTTTCTATATATATATAGCAATTACCAACATTACGAAAGGATGAGGATACTGGTGTAGCTGGCGCTGAGGAGGAACTTGATGAGGAGGATTCTGATGGTGATGTGGTTTGTTTAAATCAGGCTCCGGGTGAGACAGTTGTTGTTCGTGGGATGAAAAAGCCCATCACGGTCATGCCTGGGCAGAAGACCAAACATTCCACTTCTTTTGTCTTGCAATATTTCTATCCAAATCCGGATAACAACTGTCTTGCCATATGTAAAGGTGAAATAATTAGGGGTAGGGACATTAACCACCTAGGAATATCCTCCCTTATACGTCACCTGCAGCGCGTTCATAAAAAGTTACTGTCAAGTTCAGAAACTTTGGCTAAGACTGTATGCAGTCCAGGGACTCCTAAATCCCTTTGTCCTGTTGTATCCAAGCACCTGCAAACCACACCGTCAACTCCCACCTCGTCAATTTCCTCCTTAGTCAGGATCGGAAGTAGTCCTGCAGGCCATGTCACTGGCATGACTGACTCTCCTATCCGGGATTTCTCCGGAGGACCCTGCATTGCTGCACCTACTGCTGCAACTGCTGCTGTTGCTGCTGGTCGTTCATCATCCCAGAGAGGATTTACTAAACAATTGACCCTCCAACAGTTCTTAGCGAGGAGGATGAAGTATGACAGCAGTCATTCTGAGGCAAAATGGATAACTGAGGCCTTGACTGCTATGTTGGTGTTAGACATTTGTCTGGTATCCGCCATTAGTGCAGTGGGATTTAGACAATTGATGGAGGTAGTGTGTCCCCGCTGCCAAATCCCATTAGATTCCACGTCACTAGGCAGGCAATACCAAGAATGTACAGAGACATCAGAAAAAGTGTCCTCAGTGTCCTGAAAAATGCGGTTGTACCCAATGTCCACTTAACCACGGACATGTGGACAAGTGGAACAGGGCAGACAAAGGACTATATGACTGCGACAGCCCACTGGGTAGATGTATCGCCTTTTGCAGCAACAATAGCAGCGTCACCAGTAGCAGCAGCTCAGAAACGCCAGCTCGTTCCAAGGCAGGCTATGCTGTGTATCACTGGTTTCAGTAAGAAGAACACCGCCGACAACCTCTTAGAGACACTGAGTGAAATCATCGCCCAGTGGCTTACCCCACTTAGACTCTCCTGGGGATTTGTGATATCTGACAATGCCACCAATATTGTGCGGGCATTACATCTGGGCAAATTCCAGCACGTACCATGTTTTGCTCACACAATAAATTTGGTGGTGCAGAATTTTCTGAAAAATTACAGGGATGTGCAGGAGACGCTTTGGGTGGCCCAAAAAATTTCTGGCCACTTTCGCCATTCAGCAACTGCGTGCCAAAGACTGGAGCACCAGCAAACACTCTTGAACCTGCCCCGCCATCACCTGAAGCAAGAGGTTGTGACGCGGTGGAACTCAACCCTCTATATACTTCAGATTATTTAGGAGCAGCAAAAGGCCATTCAAGCCTATACATCCACCTATGACATAGGCAAAGGAGGGGGTATGCACCAGATGCAAGCGCAGTGGAGAATGATTTCTGTGTTGTGCAAGGTTCTCCAGCCCTTCAAACTTGCCACACGTGAAGTCAGTTCAGACACTGCGAGCTTGAGTCAGGTTATTCCCCTCATCAGGCTTTTGCAGAAGCAGCTGGAGAAAGTGAAGGAGGAGCTAAGATGGAGCGATTCCACTCTGCATGTGGGACTTGTGGATGAAGCCCTTCATTCGTTTGCCAGGATTCGAGGGTGGTCAATCTGTTGAAATCAGACCACTACATTTTGGCCACCGTGCTCGATCCTAGGTTTAAAACCTATGTGGTGTCTCTCTTTCTGGCCAACACAAACCTGCAGAGGTGCAAAGACCTGCTGGTGAAAACACTGTCAGCTGAAGCGGAATGTGATATGTCAACAGCTCCTTCTTCATTTTCTCCCGCAACTGGGGCTGCCAGGAAACAACATAGGTATCCTAAGCAACCCGCTGGCAGTGATGCAGGGCAGACAGGACCAAGTTTGGACATCTGGTCTGGACTGAAGGACCTGGCAACAATTTCTGACATGTCTACTGTCACTGCATATGATACTGTCACCATTGACAGAATGGTGGAGGATTACATCGGTGACAGCATCCAAGTAGGCATGTCAGATGATCCATACCTGTACTGGCAGGAAAAAGAGGCAATTTGGAGGCCCCTGTACAAACTGGCTCTATTTTACCTGAGTTGCCCCCCCTCCATTGTGTACTCCGAAAGAGTGTTTAGTGCAGCCGGGAACCTTGTCAGCGAAAGGCGTAGGAGGTTGCTTCCACAAAATATGGAGAAGATGATGTTCATCAAAATGAATGATCAATTCTTCCAGGGAGACCAGCCTCCAGAATGTACAGAGGGACCTATGGTGGTGGATTCCAGTGGGGACAAATTAATACTCTGTGAGGATGAGGATGTACACAACACTGAAGAAGGTGTGGAATCGGTGGATGAGGAAGATGAGGATGACATCTTGTCTCCGTAGAGCCAGTTTGTGCAGGGACAGATTAATTGTCAGCTTGTTTTGTGGGGGCCCAAACGAACCAATCAATTCAGCCACAGTCGTGTGGCAGACCCTGGCGCTGAAATGATTGGTTTGTTAAAGTGTGCATGTCTTGATTATACAACATAAGGGTGGGTCGGAGGGCCCAAGGACAATTCCATCTTGCACCTCTTTTTTTTCTTTGCATTATCTACTGATTGGGGCCTAGTTTTTCAAACTGCCATCCTGTCTGCCACTGCAGTGTCACTCCTAGATGGGCCACGTGTTTGTGCCACCCACTTGTGTCGCTTAGCATAGTCATCCAGCTACCTTGGTGCAACCTTTTTGACTAAAAACAATATTGTGTGGTGTGAGGTGTTCAGAATAGACTGGAAATGAGCGGAAATTAATGTTATTGAGGTTAATAATAGGAGCATAGGAGCAGAAAATCCCACAAATTATGTGATTTTAACTGTTTTTATGCTTTTTTAAAAAAAATACAGATCCAAAACACAAAACCCAGAACCCAAAACATGGAAGGTTGGTTTTGGCAAAACCAATCCAGATCCAAAACCAAAACACAAAAAGTGGCCGGTGCACACCCCTAATATATATATATATATATATATATATATGTATATATATATATATATATATATATAGAGAGAGATAGATAGCTACTGTATCTTATGCAATTTGCACACGACACCCCTCACTCCAAAGTATTATTTTTCCTAATTGTAAAGCACCCGACCGCTCACCCCAAAATTTATATGTGCCTTTATGATGAGGCCGTATAATTGGTATATTTTATATTTGGGGTGAGCGTTCGGGCGTAAGACCCCCGGGGCTGGTCTAGCTGGGCCCCCTCATGGCATCACCACTTAATACACATAGTTGCTTTTTACATCACATATTTTGTTTGTATTTTTTTCATGTAATAATTCACATATATTTTAACCCCTTTTTCCAACACTCATTAATTAGTCTTATACACCTATACTTTACACTGCACTGTCACTCTTTTTCCATTTTTCGTGTGATGCCCTGGGGGGGTCCTGGGCTGGATGTTTTTTGGGGTGCACTGCACCCCGGATGTGAACCCCTTAGTGTTAGGGACTGCTAGAGACAGAGAAGCCGTGACGTGGCCTAGCAGCTTCCCATGTATTTGCAAATGCATGCAACTAATATATCTGATTTCTATGACCATATAGTCTTCATATATTGTTGCATGTACTATTCAGTGTGCTGAGGAACAATAGGGGGTTAAACCCCCCTCCTTTTTCTGTTTTCCATGCTGTCAGTGCATGACTGGGGCTGGTCCTGCTGCTGCTCCATGTGCGCTGACAGTTCAGCCTTGGCCATCATTATTTGCAGCAATATGTACATGTCAGCACCATGGCCTCCTGCCTCTAAATTGTGTGCAGTGTCTATGGATTCTGTTTTAAAACTTTTGCAGAATAGCGAAACCATCAGTACAATCGACTACCATAGCAGACTCACGCACACTTGCACAAGCCCTGACCTTACACAGGGGAGGCAATCGGGAAACCGACTGCCTAAATACCGGCAGCCGGCTTCCCGACTGTCTTATCCCAGCAAGGGTGAAATGCCGGGCGTCTAGATGTAGACGCCCGCATTTCCCCAACGCCGGGAGACCGGCGCCCGGCATCACGATCGTAGTGATGCCGGGCGCCGCGAGCTGACAGCCGCGGAGGGGGAGGGTTAGGTTTAGGGCTCCCGGGGGGGATTTAGGGTTAGGCACCCCCCCAGGAGGGTTAGGGTTAGGCTAGGGGGAGGGTTAGGGTTAGGCACCCCCGGGGGGGACTTAGGTTAGGCCCCCCCCGGGGGACTTAGGTTTAGGCAGCGGGGAAGGGGGTGGTTAGGGTTAGGCACTTAGTGGGGGGATTAGGGTTAGGCACTTGGGGGGGAAGTTAGGGTTAGGCACCCCTAAGGAGGGTTAGGGTTAGGGGGGTTAGGTTAGGTTAGTGGATACTTACCTATCCACGATCGGGATTTCCAGCGCTGTCGGGCTTCCGCTGCGTCTCACTCTGCTCCTGTCGGGCTGCCGCTGACGGGAATCGTACCATGCGGCCGGCGGTATTTCATACCAATTCCTTACTCAGAAATTGCTAACAACCACACATGCTATGAGACCTAAGACTGCATATGGTATCGCAGTGGATAATTTTTGCACTCACCTGCAAAGGCATGCAAACACACTGACACACCAACGTTTCCCTGACCACCTCTCTGTCACCACCGACAAATGGTGCTTCCTGTCAATCAATCTGCGAGAAGTCTGCGTAGCCTCTGTGCTCACAGTCCCGATCATAATAGCGAGTTTGCACATGCGCACTACGATACATACGCATGCGCAGTACGCAACAATCTGCCAACTGTCTGCGTACTAGCAACTGTGTTCCTTGATGAATCAGGCCCACAGGTGTGTGCCTCACTATCCAGCACACGCCCTATTAACTCTTACATGTTCCTGGCTGGATTGGTTGGACCTGCTACATACATAGGGGTATATACAATTACCCGCGGGACTTCTCCCGTGAGTAATTGGTGCACGAAAGTCCCGCGGCGCGGGGTTAAGCTATTCTAGAAAATAGCTTTTTCCCCGCGCCGGGAAATGTGCTCTCGCGTGCGGGAACACACTGTTTCCGCGAGAAGTGCGGAAACAGTGTGTTATTGGCTCGCGCGCGAGGCCGATAAGGGCGGCTTCGTGCAGCTGTTACCTCGCACCTACATGAGGTGCGAGGTAAATCATGACAGCGGGGGACTCACGCGTGGGGTCTCGTGGACACCCGCGCCTGGAATCCCTATTAATTCACTCACCACCAGCGCGATAATTAGTCACGGGGTAAACTCCGTGGCTAATTGTATATACCCCATAGTGTGTTTACTGTTGTAACCTTGTTTTATTCTGAACCATTCTGCCTCATTATTAAACCACAACCTGGTTAAGTCTTTCATCGCATGGACTTATTTCCATCACACACCACCACCACCTATGTCAACACCTATAGATTATATCAATAGGTTATCAACCCAGGCCTCCAGTGTGTGCAGATTAATGAATTCTTTATTCATAGTAAGGGTGAATATGTACCATAACCAGTCTTAGTATGTGCTTTGCCAAGTTAACACTCTCAAATAACTATGCTAAAGTACATGGAAATTTGCCATGCAGATGCAGTTAAAGTAAGAAAAGTTGTGGAAGGTCACTAGCGATCCTCGGGATAACCCAAATGAAGTATAAGGCCATGGAGATCATAGGCTTAGCTGTAGAGCAGAACATGTATTCCATCATTCATGGGAAGGTGACAGTACACAAAATGTGGGTAGCTTTTCAGAAGTCTTATAAAGACAATGGCTTAATGAATAGAATTAACCTAAGGCACAATCTGTACAGTTCTAAAACTAGGTGCATGGAAGAATTTAAAAATTTGTAGATAGGATGATGTCTAACTCTCAGCACTTGACATCAGTAGGCATCCAATTAGATGACAAGGTGGTCGCAATGACAAGTATGATTTTCGAGTAGTAGCTTTGGAGTCATGCACTGCTAAGCTATCAATGAAGATTGTACAGGCCAAGCTGCTGCAGTTTTAAAAGCACATGCCTGTTAAGACCAATGCTGAGAATTATATTCTACTGTCAAAGGGCACAAAGCCCATAGAGCAAAAGTACAAGTGCTTCAAGTATCACAAAGTAGGACTTGTAGAGCAAGTGAACCAAGTGGTACTTCACCATGCAAGCATGATAGAAAGAATGAGTCAACTTAAAGTTGACAGTCACTGCAAAAATTGCTGGTACATGGTCTCAGGACCACGAGGCACTTCAGATGTAATGAGAGTTTGTGCAAGTCACTAAAGTCATGTGATCCTATAAATGTCAGGGGAATAGGAGATAATAGGAGATAAATGACCTGATAAAGAGGTGAATGCTATGCCAATATTTTTGCCCAATGTTTTTGTACTACTCATACATCTTAGTTGCACTGTGCATGTCTCATGATGATTTACAAATGGCAATTGTTGTGAGTATTTGGACCAAAGTGAATAACAGACAGTGTGCATTTAGGAGGTAACGGACAGTATCTAGTCAAATGTGGGCATGCATTTGTGGGCATGTCACAGGCAGTAACTGCCTCTCTGTATGCAATTTCACTGGCCTCTGCAGTCTAGTTCCAATGGAGATTCTGAGCAGCCATAGGGTGTGAAACCAAGGGCGTATTTATAGCAATGTATTAGAGACACAGCTGGTGCGCGTGTCTGTAAAAATTACAATGACTGTGGCAGTTGCATGAATTCTCACTACCGCTGTGTACAAAGATGCAGCCACAACGAGATTAGCGTCCACCTTTGAATTAGACTCAAAGTCCTAAATGCCATGAAAGTCGGGACAATTACTATGCACTTGAGGATCAAAGGTGAAACAGTTGTTACAGACAAGTGTCACTGTGTCACCACCGCTAGTTACATAATATGCTTCACTGCCACCACTGTATATTAACAGCCTACAACCCGTATTAACCCCCTCACATTCCTGGATGGATCTGTTGAACCTGCTCATACATTTTGTACCTACTTCGTTAACATTGTGTTATTCTGCAACCTACAGGTTACCAACCTAGTGAACCTGGTAAAGCTATTCAACGTGTGGACTGACCTCCATCACACAACGCTGCCACCTATATTAACTAACACCTACAGGTTGTGTCAATAATGTACACACACAAATGAACTAAATGTTTCTTTTAAGTAAGAATCCATTTAACCTACCTCTATGTATTTTTATTGTGGGAGGAGACTGGAGTACCACGAAGCAACTGACACAAGCACAGAGAGAACATGCAAACTCCACAGAGTTGGATGGGAATCAAGCCCGAAATCTCAATTCTGTGAAGCTGTAATGCTAACCATTACATCAACTGTGCTGCCACATATTGAACATTATTGTGCATTGCTTAACTAAACACATTTTTAACTCAAGAATTTGCCTTGTAAATAGACAGGTAAAGTTATATTCCAAAGTCCATCACCGGACTTAACTCTTCAAATTATATTTAGATGAAGACACATCATATTCTGGGTAAGTGAAAAAAGGCACTGGATTATCAGAAATCTCACTCAAGGCTGTAGATGGGCTGCCAAAATAGGTACAGGACCAAAGGATCACTCCTCAAAGACAATTATTATTCATTCTACCAGAAGTGACCTTTAAATAATAAACAATTTCTAGGGCAATAATGGAAATATTATATTATAGCATGGTGCTTGTTAGATCAGATACTGTATATCATGTTTTTGTCCAGATATGGTAGAATCACTAAAAACTAAATATATTTATTTTTTCTTTACCATGAAAAAGTAAATGCAATTTGTTGACTGCTGACTTTTTTCCTATTAAGGAAGAAGGCGGATACATTTTTTTAATAGAGACTCTGCTGTAAAGAAAGGACGAAACAATAGCCAGCTGTCACAGCTAACTGATATGCACCTTTGATCAGCCAAATGAATGTTGCAGGCATTTCTTATAGGAAGGAGATTGCTTATCGATCTATATCAAAATATGCATGCTAATCCCAGACAGAAGAGAGTATTTTCAAGTGGAGTTAATAATCTGATTGTTGTCCTGTCTGCTGCAATTCACTGAGCTCCAACTTCTAATCAGTCTGAGGTTCTGCAGTCAAATGCACTTTGCGCTTTAAATTTGGATTTGTGACACTGATTGAGGAGGCCATGTAAAGATGTTGACAAATCAAATTGTTTGTTCCAGCACTGTTTTGCCAGAGATCAAGTCCAAAGTAATAAGCTGTGAATTTGTTCATTACTTGTAGGGTGAAAGGAATGATAAAATTCACCTGAATGATGATCACATAAGCTCGGACCCGGTGAGGCACACGTTCAGCTTTGAGTAAATGGAGCATGGTTTTCAAGTTAGATGAAGGGGTACACAGTGGCACCGTCTCAATTGCTATTTAATATTCTTGAAGACTCAAATGCAAAATGATCAAAGCACACTGCTAAGAGTTCAATTTAAAGCTCTGTATTAAAAGAAATAATAGTAAAAGAAATAACTAGCCTAGGTCACACAAAAGCCAACATAGCAAAATAATGTCCAGGGACACTTGCCCATTGGGTATGTACGTTTTAGCACATTACATACTATCCCCATTACCATATATTGTGTCTATGGTACTTAGTTTATTCTATTTATTTGCATCGTAAATCTTAAGAATACATTTCTAAAATAATAAAATTTATATAGGAATAGAGGTATTGTACAGTACATTATTATTGGTAGATATTGAAAAATCAAGGTACAAATCTGTCAAGGGACAAATCTTTAAAGTTGGGACTATCGCTGCAAATTAGGGTCTATGGTGATTTACAATAGTAAATACTGTTAAATATAAAATGTACAGTAATAATTCAATATTAAAATGCTTGGGACCAAATTTGATCCCCATGCTCCATGACCCCAAACATGTGTAAGAAATAGACTTATTCTATCAGTGTAAAATATAATAATAATATATATAATATTACCACTAATGTATAGAAAATAAAAATGGAGTACAACTACAATACTAGGGATAGCCCACTGTTCTTGCATTACTACTGCCCTGGGTTTAGGTTGTTTTCCCCAAACCCACACCTGACATTATTACATTGTAATATACAGGTCTGGATTTCATTTTTGCATCAGTCCTGGACACTAACCTTCCAAAGGGGATTATTTTGTTTGTGAAACTGCAATGCGAGGTAGTAAAAAAATTTTACAGGAGTAATGAAACATGAATCAATTTGTGTAAAACTGAATTACTGGTCTAATATAAATTATTTTGGATTTCTGGCACCTTTAGACCAGCATGTAAAGATGTAGTTAATTGTCTTACTAATAAATGATGACATGGGGCCTCATTTATATATTTGCGAAAACTATTTATTTTTGCATATAAAATAATTTCTGTACTGTTCATGCTCATCCAGAATACACACATATGTGTCGCTATATCGATTTTAGCATATTGTAGACTTGCATTGTAGAGCCAGAAAGGAGCAGGCAATAATGGGCAAGTCTAAGCTGAATAAGCAAGGGCTTGTTCAAGTCATTGTGCCATCATAACAGGTGGACACTTCCCCTCCTGTGGAGAACTAGTACAAAGACATGCAGTAATGATGATGACCATCAGCAGCAATACTGTATATGGCCACTTCTCATTTGCTGATCTTGTGTGACGTCTCCATTACTTCATTCATTAGCGTTGGGGCAACATTATACCAAGTTGCGACCGCCAAGTCACATTGGAAACACTGTATTGCTTTTTCTGAATATTTTCTGAAAGTGGCCTCATGTGGTAAGTGTGGGCAAATAGTCAGTAGATGGGGTCAACTCAACAGAACACAGCTATCAGTGTGAGTGCCACCAGGCAGCCGGATGTGGATGTTTTAGGCAGTGAAAGGTCAATTTAACCACTTCCACTTCAAACACTGACAATGGCATTTGCAGCACTGTTACATTCGGATCATTTGGCTCCATGTTTAAGCAGAGCAATGTGACAAGGGGCAAATCTCCATCTTTCCCCAGACTAGGGACAACCTGGGTGTGTGAGACAAATTGTCTTTCTCAGTGTTTCCTTAATCGCAAAAGCATCAATATAATTCACATGAAGTGCTGTTTGCTTTATTGCAAAAGCATCAATATAATTCACATGAAGTGCCAGATTGGCAAATCACAGCACGGCACTGCAGGGTTTTGTAAGTACAAATTAGTTTACTTCAACGTTTCAGGGCTTGCTCGCCCGGTCATCAATAAGACATAAGAAGAAGTGTGAGTAACAAACTTACCTTATAACCCCACCACAAGAACAGACAGTGCAGGCAAAGGCTTAGCCAAGTGCACGAGACCAGGGGGTGTGGTGTGCCGTGATGATGTTCAGCCCTTGTCCCCACCGGTTGTTATTGGATCCCTTAGAGTCTACTCTTGGCTACGAGAGAAACTGTGTGACATAGAAAAAGAAAAAAAGAAAAAAGAATCATGTACATAAGAAAAAATCTGCACAATGAGGTGCAGCAAAATATCCAATACATGCTACAGGCAAAACATGGTTACATGCACAACTGTAATAATGCTGATACTATTATAGCCATCAATGAAAAAATAGTCTTAAGTTTTACAAGAGGCAGCAGCAAGTCAATAAGACTGGGTTTGGCAGCAACCAGAGAATTCTTGAATAATTTGGATGACACCTATGAGTTCCAATATGATCTATTATTTATTTATTAGAAAAAATTCTCACTAGTAACTTCTTCATGTTTGGGAATACTACATCCAAAAATCTGGGAGCGCTATGGGCTCTGCTGTTTTTCCTTCTTGCGTGAACATTTTCATGTTCCAACAGGAGAAAATTCTGATTTTCAATCAAGAGGATATCAGACAACATATTATATTATACACACCCTACATAGATAACATGTTTATGTTATGCAACGGTGGGGTAAGGAAGTTTGAAGAACCAATGTGTAACATCAAAGAATCTGAGTCGCCAATCAAATTCACATATAGGAGTAGTGAGAACACCATAGATATTTTAGATGTTTCCATAGAACTCATAGAGGGTTAAGCTGGTGACTTCAGTTTACATAAACCAATGGATTGCAACACCTTGTTGGAATACAATAGCCACCATCCACCCGAGCTGAAACGCAGATTACCATACTTCCAGATGCTGCGATTCACACGGATTACTAGTAACACAGATAAACTTTCTGAGGAGTTGGACAGGGTCATCCTGAAATTCAGAAACAGAGGATATAGAAATAAAGACTTAGTTGCCTCCAAGAACAAAGTCTTAAGTATCAACATGGAAACACTGCTACAATCCAGTAATCAAATAGAAAGTAGAGAGGAGACATTTCCCTGGATCACCATGTCTTACACCAGCAGCCCTGTTATCAATAAGGCCAGCAGAGCTCTATGGCCCATTCTATCAAGTGACAAGGACTTACCTTCGTTTCATGGATGCAGACTGATGGCTTGCTATAGAAGGGGATGTAATTTGAGAGATTACCTTGTCAAGAATGACATTGCTAACTGTAGCGTGAATAACTCTAGCCTATATACTGATAAAAAACCAGGATGCTATCAATGTCCTTCTTGCATCACGTGCAGCTATCTACAAACGGGATCCACGTTCCATCTTCTACATACGAGTAAAGTCTATAATATAAAACACATACTCTCGTGCAACACATCCTTCGTTGTACATATAATAATTTGTCCTTGCAGACTTTACTATGTGGGAATGATGTCCAGGAAATTCAAAGAGTGAATGGCCTTCTATAGGTCGGCTATTAAGGCGGCACTTAACGGAAAACCCATGGACCAGCCTGTTTCTGTCCACTTTAAGGAAAAACAAACATCCATTGGCTACCCTCAGATATAATATAATTGATCACGTCCCTATCAACATCAGAGGAGGAAATTGAATGAAGGCCTTAATTAAACTGGAAGCATCTTGGTTCCCATTTTCCTGGTACTAACAGGAATAGTTAATACATCGCGTCTGGGTCCCAGTCTTATTGACTTGCTGCTGCCTCTTGTGAAACTTAAGACTGTTTTTTCAAAGATGGCTATAATAGTACAGGTTGAGTCTCCCATATCCAAAATGCTTGGGACCAGGGGTATTTTGGATATCGGAATATTCCGGATTTTGGAATATTTGCATATTATAATGAAATGTCTTGGGAATGGGACCCCAATATACACATAGAATGCATTTATGTGTTATATACACCTTTTACACACAGCCTGCAGGTCATTTTATACAATATTTTTTATAATTTTGTGCATTAAAAAAAGTTTGTGTACATACATGAAATTCATTTATGTTTCATATACACCCTATACACACAGCCTGAAGGTTATTTTATACAATATTTTTTATAATTTGTGCCTTAGACAAGGTTTATGTACATTAAACCATCAAAAATCAAAGGTTTCATTATCTCAGTCATGCTGAAAATATTCCGTATTTCGGAATATTCCATATTTCGGAATATTTGGATATGGGAGACTCAACCTGTATCAGCATTATTACAGTTCTACATGTTACCATGTTTTGCCTGTAGCTTTATGTATTGGATGTTTTGCTGTATCTCATCATGCACCTGGCACGGCCTCTGCCTGCACTGTCTGTTCTCGTGGTGGGGTTATAAGGTAAAGTTTGTTACTCACACTTCTTATGTCTTCCTGATGACAGGGCGAGCAAACCCTGAAATGCTGAAGTACACTAATTTGTACTTACAACATCCTGCAGTGCTGTGTTGTGATATATATATATATATATATATATATATATATATATATATATATATATATATATATATATATATATACAGGTTGAGTCTCCCATATCCAAATATTCCAAAATACGGAATATTCCGAAATACGGAATATTTTTGGCATGACTCAGGTGATGAAACCTTTGATTTTTGATGGTTCAATGTACACAAACTTTGTCTAAGGCACAAATGATTAAAAATATTGTATAAAATTACCTTCAGGCTGTGTGCATAAGGTGTACATGAAACATTAATGAATTTCATTTCTGTACACAAACTTTGTTTGAGCCACAAAATTATTGAAAATATTGTATAAAATTACCTGCAGGCTGTGTGTATAAGGTGTATATAACACATAAATGCATTCTGTGTGCATATTTGGGTCCTATTCCCAAGATATTTCATTATGGTATGCAATTATTCCAAAATACGGAATATTCCGTTATCCAAAATACCCCTGGTCCCAAGCATTTTGGATATGGGAGACTAAAACTGTATATATATATATATATATATATATATACAAACAAATCAGCGGCACTCCGGTTCAATCAGCACACAAATGCAGGTTCAGAATTCAACGTTTCGATGCATTTATTCACATCGTCATCAGGATACAAATGATTACAAAAAGACACTTACTTATACACTATCACCAAACACCACGTGCATCCCCACAGCTTCCGGGTTCCGGTCACTGAAGACGCCCACAAATGACGTCATCATGCACGGCCCGTTGCCTTGGTAACAATTAACACTACAGATAAAAACAAAAATAAGAGCGTGTGTAAAAGTGCAGCATATTACATATCTAATATGAGCAGCAGAGTCTAATCGGCAGCAGACACAGAGTTATAGGAATCATTATACTAAACAAACATGACCCTAGTAGGCAGCATTATGCATAAATAAAATCCATTGTTATCATAAGCAGGATTCCCTCAATAATATTGTACATAATCATCAATAAATAATAATATAAATATGTACATTCCATATACTGAATGCATTATAACATGTTAAATATCCAATGCACACAGCAAAATCCTATCAATAACATACTGAAAGTCATTATAGTCATTATATTAGACAAACATATCTCTTAAAGGCAACCAAACACCTTATATACATATAGAACCCAATCATATTTTTAACTTAAACAAGATTCCCCTCATAATATGGTACAAAACCATCAATAGTCATGAGACACAAATTCATACATGTTATATAAAACAAAATAGACTAAGGCTATCATTTAAACCTCTAGGGTTTAATGTGCCTAGTCTATGTATCCACCGTGACTCACATTGTAGTAACCTACGTGATCTGTTACCACCCCTCACCATTGGTGGCACATGATCAATAATCATGTACCGGAGTGTGGATAAACCATGGCCTGCTACAGCAAAATGTCGTGCCACAGGTTGATCACTAGACCCTGTGGCAATAGCCGCCCTAATCGCAGAGCGGTGAACTGCCATGCGTTCACGGAGTGTCCGTTCAGTTTTTCCAACGTAACTCAACCCGCATGGACATGTGATCAAATAGATCACAAACTTGGTGGTACATGTTAAACGATATAAAATCTTATATCTTGTTCCTTTATGCGGATGGGAAAAACTGTCACCCGTGATTAAATACCTACAGGTCAAACAGTTCAGACATTTGAAACATCCCTTTATTTCTCTTAAAAAGTGCTTTTCTTCTCTTTTTTTTTTTTCCTTTTTTTTTTGAAACATCCCTGTAGGTATTTAATCACGGGTGACAGTTTTTCCCATCCGCATAAAGGAACAAGATATAAGATTTTATATCGTTTAACATGTACCACCAAGTTTGTGATCTATTTGATCACATGTCCATGCGGGTTGAGTTACGTTGGAAAAACTGAACGGACACTCCGTGAACGCATGGCAGTTCACCGCTCTGCGATTAGGGCGGCTATTGCCACAGGGTCTAGTGATCAACCTGTGGCACAACATTTTGCTGTAGCAGGCCATGGTTTATCCACACTCCGGTACATGATTATTGATCATGTGCCACCAATGGTGAGGGGTGGTAACAATTCACGTAGATTACTACAATGTGAGTCACGGTGGATACATAGACTAGGCACATTAAACCCTAGAGGTTTAAATGATAGCCTTGGTCTATTTTGTTTTATATAACATGTATGAATTTGTGTCTCATGACTATTGATGGTTTTGTACCATATTATGAGGGGAATCTTGTTTAAGTTAAAGATATGATTGGGTTCTATATGTATATAAGGTGTTTGGTTGCCTTTAAGAGATATGTTTGTCTAATATAATGACTATAATGACTTTCAGTATGTTATTGATAGGATTTTGCTGTGTGCATTGGATATTTAACATGTTATAATGCATTCAGTATACGGAATGTACATATTTATATTTATTGATGATTATGTACTATATTATCGAGGGAATCCTGCTTATGATAACATTGGATTTTATTTATGCATAATGCTGCCTACTAGGGTCATGTTTGTTTAGTATAATGATTCCTATAACTCTGTGTCTGCTGCCGATTAGACTCTGCTGCTCATATTAGATATGTAATATGCCGCACTTTTACACACGCTCTTATTTTTGTTTTTATCTGTAGTGTTAATTGTTACCAAGGCAACGGGCCATACATGATGACGTCATTTGTGGGCGTCTTCAGTGACCGGAACCCGGAAGCTGTGGGGATGCACGTGGTGTTTGGTGATGGTGTATAAGTAAGTGTCTTTTTGTAATCATTTGTATCCTGATGACGATGTGAATAAATGCATCGAAACGTTGAATTCTGAACCTGCGTTTGTGTGCTGTTTGAACCGGAGTGCCGCTGATTTCGTTTGTATATTTGCTGCTACTTGATAGCATGCTTTCAGAGGGCAACCGGGACTTTGTACATTACTAGTGGGAGTGCCATCCTAACGCTGGCTTATATATATATATATATATATATAATAGGAGTTTTATGAGTTTTCTTTTTATTTGGAAGTGTTGGTACAAACAATGAATGATCTTTTAGTCTACCAAGATAATTAGCCATTTATTTTAAAGTAAATATTATTTATCTTTTAAATATCACCATTTTTTTTTCAAACTCCACATATATTTACACACACGCACGCACACACACACACACACACACATATTTAGTATTTACCTGAGTAGATGACACTTGTCACTTCATTACACAGGTATAATAGAATCCCCACCCTCCAATTTGATCAGTCTGATGGATATCTATGACCTTTCACCTTTGGTTTCTCTGTCTTAGATCCATCTTCCTTTGTGTCCCTATTTGCATTATTTTGACTGGTGGGCTCAATCTGGATGTCTGTTACATTTGACAAAGCACATTTACTGCTGCCAGACCTGAGGAATGAAAACTGTCCATGCAATAGGTGTGCTTTACAATATACCACACTCCACAAATTCTGCAATAAGTAGTTCCCAACTGTTCCTTGTTTCTAAGTACAATTTCAGGTTTAGTCATTTGTCCCTGGAACTGTACCTTATCAAGAGTATTGACTTATTGCACAATAAACATTCTCCTATTCCACAAACTATCCTTTGTCTCAGAACTAGATAAATACTAACAATTCAAATATGATAGTAAAATCATGCAATACAATGCTTATATATATATATATATATATATATATATATATATATATTTACAGTATAAATATATAATATAGTCAGTTTTTAGTAAATTATTTATCTTTAACACTAAGCGGTATATTTACAAATGGTCGATTTAATGATTCAAAATTGATTAAAATCGATCAACATAGATGTTGTGTTTCTGGGGCTATATCACACATTTACTAAAACTTAAAAAATAAATTAAAAAAATTGACTGTTCAGAATTGTGTGATTTTGCCCCAATTAAAATAGACCTTTAGTAAATATTCCCCTCAATATCTGTTTCTTCTAAATGTAGCATAACACCCTTATCCACTTCAACTACTCAACTCTTCCTAAACAGTATATATACATTTACAGTACATTACATATACATGCTGAATTAACTGGCATTGCCCGGGTTTAAATCCTCAAGTTAAGTTTTACTATGTGGCGTCGTCCAAATCCATCCAGTGGAAGGCCCAGGACAGGTTCCCTGGTTCAAAGTTCTGCCCACCGGCTTTTGTCCTCTGTGGCTTTGGTCAGTTGGTCTCCGGGCTCCTGCACTGTGACCCTGGTCAGCTGCTACATAGAGCAGCTGACTGGGGTCACAGTGCAGGAACCGGGAGTCCCAGAGGACATCACCGGAGCACCGATCACCATTGTAAGTGTAAGCTGAGCTGAGCAGGGGGGAGTGGGGGCAGTCGCAAATGGGGGGTTGTAGCAGTATCCGGTGGCTGCGCATGTGCAGACACATTTTCCCTGTATTTTTTCCAAAAAATATAGGGAGAATTGTGTAGATGGGATTCGCAGGGACAGAGCTTTATCGCAAGCTCTGTCCCCGCATGTGCATATTAGTACATCCATGTGATATTTCGATATTGCAAAAAAAGAATTGGCAAAAAAAAAACTGGAGAAAAGTTTTCTCCATCCCAGACAGGCGAAAAAAAATTTAAAAACCCTATTTTTGGCTAAAAATGTGGGGATTTCTTTCAGAACCCTTTGGACACCTCCTAATGATAAATGACACCCCAAAACAATCGTAAGTTGCGCACTTTGGCGAAAAACGACCGCACAATTTTGGGTGAAAAAATATAAAAGAATTTGAAAATTATACAAAGCAATTTTTTTTCCAGGAAATTACTGTTCCATGTAAATTGGGGGTACATTAAGACGGGTGCAAGTATATTTTCGTGTCGTAAAAACGCAATTTTAAAAACCATAAAAAACCACCTGCTGCGACCGCGTGCCATGTTTAAAACACTTCACACATTCATACAGCCCCCCGAAAAATCAGACCCAATACATTAAAACCATTTTCAACTCTTTTTTTTTTTTACCCAAAATTGCGTGGTTGTTTTTCGCCAAAGTGCGCAACTTACGATTTTTTTGTGGGGTAATTTACCATTAGGGGGGTGTACAAAGGGTTCTGAAAGAAATCCCCACATTTTTAGGCAAAAATAGGGATTTTGCATTTTTTTCACCTGGTCTGGGATGGAGAAAACTTTTCTCCAGTTTTTTTTTCACCAATTGCATTTTCTCCTGTTTTTTGGTGAAAAACGGATGTTTTCACCAATGGCGAAAAAAAGGTCAGTTTTCGCTGCTAATTGAATACGGCCCTTAGTTGGAAATATCAGTCTACAACCGCATTTTAAATTCGGATTGTAGTAAATAGGGGCCTCAGTGGATATTTTTCCCTGATTTTTTCACAAAAACATATTTTATTGGTATTGTGCCCAGAGTTATGCTGCTCACACCTGTAGAGTGTATGAGCAGAAATGAGCATTAACGGCAGCTTCAGAACTGAACATGGGTTGATCGGGTTTCTGTAATTAAATAACTCTGGGCACTTTACCCAGGAAAACCGCCCGCGCAGATAAAGCTGCGGCTAACCGAATCTGCCCCATGTATTAATTAACAGTTTTGCATATGGCACTTACATGCTACAAGCCATTTAACAGAGAAAATGTAATAGTTTACACACCAGCTCTTGTTGAAAATACCATACATACTACGTCTAACTTAATCAGAAGCAAATAAAATTGCAATTGGGAGCACCCAGGGGAAACAGTGGTTAATATAAGGAGAACGTACAAATGCAGTACATACTGTATACTGTAGGTCCCATGTCAGAATTAAACTGATGACTCCAGTTCTGTGAGGCAGCAATACGAACCACTGTGCCACTACACTTTGGGTATTGTTGATGTACATCTATCTCTACTCACCCTGATCTAATTTGTGTCGGCCCATGGTCCATCTATATATTAGTGCTTCAAAATGCATTAAAGATGATAAACCAGCCATCATTAATAACATTCTCCTCATATCAGAAAGACCAATAGCCATAATTTTCTTCAGGAATCTCTAGAAAATGAGGGCCTGGAATGCCTTCCTATTCTGATCCAATAAATATCTTTTGGGTTCTTAAACGTTATTATCTATTTCTGGTAGCAATAATACCACATCACACAGTAGTCTCCATGAATCTGGAAAGTGGGTGGGGATTGATCTACAGGCCGACAATATGTTTTTAAACCACAAATATGTTTTTAAACCACAATAACCATCTGTTGTTGCAAAATTCCTCCTGTTCCTTTCATGTTTTTTTTGGAATAGTTTGATAAAGAACCTTTCTTGTAAACAGAGGGCTAAATCTATTACTGAAAAAACATCGCTCTATGGCATGTTTGATATTCAGCTAATTTATACCCTTAAAAATTGTTAGGACAAATGAGGTTGGTTATGTCTTCTTGTCTAAACATATGGCTTAACTTGTGTACAACTGTAGTTTACTGTGTATATTACCCTCATAGGATATAATTCCTTGCAATTATTACGGGCTTCCAGATGAACAGTTTTTTTTTTAACCATTTCCAGATATCTCTGAATATTACCAGACGTTCCCGGACAAAAGATCCTCACAAGAGGATGGACTTTCACTAAATGTCTATAGTGCACAATGCAAAACGCAATAAGAAAATGCTTAATAATGCTTTGAAAGGTTGTAAATCCAATTTATAGTAACAAACGTTTATTCTTCTGTCAAAAAATGTGCAGTTCTCGGGGGAAAAAGAAGACTGCCTAACCTAGCTTGGCTGTGGGCCTGGTTTTGAGATGTTCTTTATGCCGATGTTTTCGCAGTTGAGCAATTATTGGTAAACTGCGCATGTGCCTGAGTAGCACTGTGCATGCAACAATGTCCATTACCGCAGTTGTAAACAGCGACTTTTTAATGTAGTTACAATACCGACAGCAGAGTGCCGGCATATCATAATCCTGACGCCGGAATCCAGGAGGATGTGTGCCTGAATGAGGAAAGTACGTGCCGTGCGTCCTCTTAGCCGCTGGGGAGAGGGTTAGAATTAGGGCAGTTAGCGGGGTTAGTATTAGGTTGTTTTGGGGGGAGGTTAGTATTAGGCACCCCTAGGGGGTAGGGTTAGGCACCCCCAGAGAGAGGTTAGGGTTAGGCACCCCCCTGGGAGGGTTAGGTTTGGAGAGCAGTAAGGGGGGTTAGGGTTAGGCACAAGGAGGGGAGGTTAGGGTTAGGCACCACTAGGGGAGGGTTTAGGGGAAGGGACACGGGAGGTTAGCATACTTACCTGCCTCTGTCGGGATCTTCATCCTGTCGGGCACCCGCTGTCTGGATTTGAACCAGCGGCTAAACAGCCGCCGGTATTTCAATCCCATTCCATTTGGAGGAGGTAACGATGTGTGCCACTAAAAAAGCAGGCATGTTGAGACTGTTTTCAGGGAGTGTCGCTGCATGCATCTGCAATCCCATATGCACCAAACATGGCTCTGGCGTCTCAGGGACTGATACAGACCAGGTCGCAAGCGCCGTGCGCTCGCAACCGGGTCGATGGTGGGCCAGTGCGCACATGCGGCATGTGCACTGCGCGTTTGCGAGCCCCAGAGCGAGCGCAAAAAGCGCTCACTCCCTGACTCACAACAAAAGGGGCGGCTGACGATGTTGATCGATAGCTCGACCCCTTTTGTAGGCATGGCCGGGGGGGTGGCTTCACAAACGGAGGTGTTCCCAAGCGAACGCCTGCCGTTTATGGGTGGCCTCACTGACATCACCATTTGTTAGAGCCGAAAGCTCTCTGGGGCTTGCGGCCATGAGACCCTACCACAAGGGTCTCGTTGCAAGCCCGATGGTCACGATGGTCTTGACCATTGTGACCATCATCATGGCCGCTCACATAAGCTGTGGGTGGTAACCCACAGCTATGGGAGCGGCCAAGAGGCTGCAACTTTAAAACCAAGCGCCCTGATTCAGAGCCTCTGAATCAGGCCCTAAGTTCAGACGGCCATTATGCAAGAGCATAGGGTTACTTAAAAGGCTGATTATTGAAGGATCTGCATACACGGCTTCATATTAATATGGAGTTACTTGAATTTGTAATGGTGCCTGTGTCTCAATACAATTTCCAGCGTCTGCATACAAATTCGCAGCAGCAACAGCAATAGTGTACCTCTCTCAATACGGCCCTATGGGCCTAATTCAGACCTGGTTGCAGGTGCTGAGCGCTCGCAACCGAGTCGATGGTGGCCCACAGCACATGCGCAAGACCCGGCTAGCGACGGGCAATCCGTCGCTCCGGGTCTCGCACCAAAGGAAGCGAGCTGTCGACGTTGAGTGACAGCTCGCCCCCTTCGGTGGGCGGGCCGGGTGGGTGGCTGCCCAAATGGGCCGTTCCCATGGGAACACCTGCCGTTTGGGGGCGGCCCCACTGACATCACAAGTGATGTCAGTGGAGAGCTTCCAGCTCTGTTAGAGCCGAAAGCTCTGTGGGGCTTGCGATAAACGAGACCCTACCACAAGGGTCTCATCGCAAGCCTGATGGCCGCGATGGTCTTGACCATCGCGACCATCATCATGGCCGCTTGCTATAGCTGTGGATGGTCACTCACAGCTATGCGAGTGGCCAAGAGGCCGCTCCAAAAAAAAAAAAACCCCGGCCCTGATTCAGAGCGAATACTCTGTCAGAGCGAGCGGCTCTAAATCAGGCCCTATGTGCGGTGTGCAGTGTATGAGTCTTATATATTTTTACCCACCAGCTTTCATATTATAACTCTGGGTATAGAGCATCATGGACATTTTAGTTTGCCAAAAGCTAGAATGATAGCTAGAAGCTGATTGTTTGCTATGAAAAACTTCTCCACTTGTCCTCTTTAGAAGGTTTGATTCATCTCCCAATAGTATACAATTAAAGTTATGTTCACACCATACAAGTACTTTTTATATGCCCATTGTCCAGGGAGGTACATTTTATAGCAGGCGAAAATCCTGGAGGCAAAAGAATAGTTCTCCTCCGCCGAGAGGGTTATATTCCTACTTTTTGTTTTTCTGTACTTTGTAAGGTCCTGTGGACACCTTGTGCCGCCATATAAATAAAGGACAATAGTAATGAAAAAGAAGGGAGTAGAGGGTATAGGCCACTACAGAATACACAGATCCACAGCAATTGGTAGCACGGGAACTGGGATGGGGTGACCCACTGACTGCTGTTCCCAGTGCACATTTTATAACACACGGTTATCGGTGACGAAATATCACGTAATTGAGTAAGGATACGCATAGCCAGATTTATAAGGTTATATAAACAAACAGCAGTTTATTGTCAAAGAACATAACAGATGTGGAAACACAGTCTATTGGTGCATCAATACTCAACTTATACGTGGTTAAATATGTCCTTTATATCTTCAGTTTCCTTCATATTGATAATGGATGGTCACACTTGCAGACATCTAAGCACAGTGCATGTTATTCTACTGCCTTAGACAAATCCCCCATTCTTCCTTCTGAAGAATTCTCTTCCTACGATGTCCCCTCAGACGACTTCCCTCCTCGTCATAGGGAACCACTGTTCATATACTATCCTTTTTTCTGACCACACTATTCTGTGTCTCACACTGACCATTCTTAGCATGTGGTTTGCTCACACCATATAAGGTACTTCTATTACCAACTGTTTCTTATGAGGTCACTTCACCTAGGTCTCTTAGGGGTAAATTTATTAACATTCACGTTGGTCCCTATTTGTCCCAATTTTCAAATCGGCTTGGATCGATCAAAAACTGGCGCTTTTACACTTTTAAAACCGGGAATTTACCAAGGTCCCGGTTTTGTGAGGATCGTTTTGATTGATGGTGTATTTGGTCAATCCTGTCCGATTTGAAGTCCCGTTTAAAGCGGCCGAATCTGTCTCCTGAACAAGCAGCCTGCACATATCAGTGAAATATGTGCAGACTGTTTGTTCTTTTTTTTTTCTTTTTAGGGTTAAATTTGTTAAAAAAAAATTGACATCCCCCCCCCAAAAAAAAGGCTAACCAGCCCCGGGCTTGCCAGCCTGTCCTTGTACCTAAAATTACAGGGAACAAAATGAGTAGGGTTCCACTGTCAATTAGGTACCAGCACCAGGCTGCAGGGCCAGTCCTGGTTTTAATTATAGTGGGAAAAAAATTGTGTAGGGGTCCCCCTATAATTAAAACCAGCACCGGACCCTTTCTAGTGGGAAGTTGATGCCACAGCCAGTGGAGCCTTTCACTGGGTCCCTCAGCCACAGGATAAGTCATGATCACTAGTCATCCCAGGCCAGGGATCCCTGGGGAGTTGGGGACCCCCCAATAAAGGGGTCCCCCTCTCCAGGGCACCCCTGGCCCAGGCTGGGCGGTGGGTGGCGGGTTGATTGTGTATGTGTGGTGTAAAAAAAGTGAAGTATCAACATTGCTTTTACAGTCGAACTGCAGGTCCCAGCAAACCTCCCCCACATGCTGGTACATGGAGAACCACAAGTACCAGGATGCGGACATTAAGGGCCTGCATGTACCTGTAGTTCACCTGTAAAGAAATGTCTAAAAAACACAAGACACAAACACCATGAAAGTACTGTATTATTACACACACACACACACACACACACATACTCACCTACATTACCAGGAGTTGTCCCCTTGTCCAAAGTCCAGGTCTTCTTAAAACAAAAAATCAAAAATCCTGCTGCACGCAAAAGATACCAACCAGGATGGTTGCTATCTCCCAAATGAAGCACTCAGATGCAGCTTCTGCCTTTATAGAGCAGTATCTGAGTGTTCATCGGATGAGAGAGGTGAGCTCCTGACAATGAATAGCTTCTCCATTGAAGTCAATGGTGGGAACCGAAGAATAAACTTTAGTAACCTGCAGCTCTCCATTGACTTCAATGGAGGAGCCGTTCATTGGCTGAGAGAGTCAGGGGCTCACCTCTCTCTGTCAATGAATGCTCAGATATGGCTCTATAAAGGCAGAAGCTGCATCTAAGAGTTTAACCATCCTGGTTGGTATCAGTTGCGTGCATCTGGATTTTCGTTTTTTTGTTTAATTAGACTTTGGATGCCTACTTTGGACAAGGGGACCAGTCCTGGTAATGTAGGTGAGTATGTGTGTGTGTATGTATGTAATAAACTGTACTTTCATGGTGTGTGTTTTGTGTTTTTTTACACATTTCTTTACAGGTGAACTACAGGTACCAGCGGGCCCTTAATGTCCCGCAAGCTGGTACTTGTGGTTCTCCAAGTACCAGCATGTGGGGGAGGCTTGCTTAGACCTGTAATTCGACTGTAAAGACAATGTTGAAACTTCTATTATTTTACACACCACATAGTGTACACTATCAACCCGCCACCCACTGCCCAGGGGGTGGCGGGGATAGCCCCAGGCTATCAGCCTAGGCCAGGGGCGCCCTGGAGAGGGGACCCATTTATTGAGGGGATCCCCAACTCCCCAGGGATACCTGGCCTGGGCTGACTAGCGGTCAGGACTGATGCTGTGGCTGGGGGCCCAGTGAAGGGGCTCCCTTGGCTGTGGCATCAGCCCTCCGCTAAAAAGGATTCAGTACTGGTTTTAATTATAGGTGGACCCCTATGCAATTTTTTTCCCCCTATAATTAATACCAGGATTGGCCCTGCAGCCTGGTGCTGGTACCTAAATTATGGTGGAGCCCTACTCATTTTGTTCCCTGTAATTTTACTTAACAGGACAGGCTGACCAGTCCGGGACTGGTTAGGCTTTTGGGGGAGGACCCCACATCAATTTTTTCAATAAAATTAACCCAAAAAATAAACAAGCAGTCTGCACATAGGCCCTGATTCATAGCCGGACGCTCTGACCAGAGCGCTTGCTCTGAATCAGGGCCCACCTCCATAAATATGGAGCGTCCTCCTGGACGCTCGTATAGCTGTGGGTCACCACCCACAGCATATACGAGCGAACAGTATGATGGTCGCGATGGTCTTGACCATCGCGACCATCGCCACTGCGAGCAGAAGCCTGCGGTTGAGTTTCTCAACCGCAAGGCCAGGAGTGATTTTGGCTCTATCAGAGCCCAAATCACTCCCACTGACATCACTAGTGATGTCAGTGGGGCCGGCTTCTGATGGTAGGCGTTCCATTGGGAACGCCTCCGTCTGGCAGGCATGCCCCCTGCACGCCCACCAAAGGGGGCGTGCTGTCAATCAACATCGACAGCACGCCCCCTTTGATCAGACACTACGAGCGAAGGAAAGTCCTTTGCTCGTCGCGTCTCGCGCATGCGCACGACGGAGCTCCCTCCGTCGTGCGTATGCGCAGTGCAGACCATCGACCCACTTGCGAGCGGACAGCCGCTCGCGAGTGGGTCTGAATCAGGGCCATATTTCATTGATATGTGCAGGCTGCTTGTTCGGGAGAGAAATTCGGTCAGTTAAATTGGGGCTTCAAAATGGACAGGATCGACCAAATACACCATCAATCAAAATGATCCTGTCAAAACCGGGAGCTTGGTAAATTCCCGATTTTTTAAGTGAAAAAAAACCGGCAGTTTTTGATCGTTCCTATCCGAGTTGAAAAACGTGACAAATCTGGACCAAATCGAATCTTAGTAAATTTACACCTTAATGTCTAACAGTTGCTCATTCTCTAAAAATATACATGAACAAATACTGAATGGTGGATTTGCTGCTTGGGAAATGTAGAAATTTAATTATTATCCATATGGTTACAACTACATTTTGAGTACCTGTAAGGACATAAGGACTGGTTTGTGTAAGGACTGGGGGATATAAGGGGGGACATATGAGGATATCTAGTGAGGGTGGTGGAGGTGTAAGATCTTGATTCCAGGCACCAGCTTCAAGTTCTGCCCTTGAGGTTGATGGCATCTAGGAGGCAGTGGCACATGGGAATATTTTATAAATAAGAGAAGCTTGAATGAACTGGACCATAGGCCTATGGAATATTCCTGTGTGAAACTGAAAGCCTGGATTTTTTTGTCAGTCACTCTGACCATTCTCCTGGCATTCACTGAATACTATATCTGTAAAAAAAATTGATGCAAATCAAGGTGTAAAGTTCTTGTGATACATTCAGCTTTTGCTTTCCATTCCATGACATGTAGCACAGTATTTGTCAGCTTGCATTTTGTGGCATTTATATTATATAAATAGAGCTGTGATAACAGAGGCAATTCACTCTGCCCTGCGGTGTAGTTTTATAACACTTAAGGACAGATTTCACCAACTACATCTGTATAATTTATTTGAATTTACAGAGTAGTTTTTCAAGATTTGCTCATCTCTCCCCTACTCCCTTTGTGTTTTAGGCCAGTGATCCCTAAATTTCAGGTGCAGTAACATGCAGATACAAGAACCGCTCAATTCGTTTTATAAGTACACACCTATGTTTCAATACAGTATTGCAAACAATAAAACTGGAATCATAACTAAATACAGGTTGAATCTCCCATATCCAAATATTCCGAAATACGGAATATTTTTAGCATGACTGAGATAGTGAAACCTTTGATTTTTGATAGTTCAATGTACACAAACTTTATTTAAAGCAAAAAATTATTAAAAATAAAGTATAAAATTACCTATAGGCTGTGTGTATAAGGTGTATATGACACATAAATGAATTTCATGTATGTACACAAACTTTGTTTGAGCCAAAAAATGACTGAAAATATTGTATAAAATTATCTTTCTCCACTTTATCTCTCTACAAGCTTTGATAAATGTATTTTAGTGTTAAACTGTACATTCTGCAAAGCTGGGACTATTTTAAAGTGGGAGATAATGATCTTGCTCCAATATTCACATGGATCAGGAAGTGATTGTGCTTTGATGATGCAGTGAATATAAAGGAAATTAAGAATAATTAGTGGGTCAGGGGCTGAATAATAAAATGCATTAATTAAAACAAAAAGACTTTCATATGTACAATCTGTGAGAGCTGAGAGGGGGAGCTGGTTGGGAAGAGTTGGTCCATTAAAGCATACATGAGAATCATGATTCAGAAGATTTAGAGCATAAGGTCATACTCAAAATACTGAGAGCATTGCATTACTATTAGACAGGAATTAAAAAAACTGGACATTTAATACAAAAATAATAATAAAACATATAGTGGCTCAATTTCTAAATAATAATAATAATAATAATAATAATAATAATAATAATAATAATAATAATAATTGTGATTTAAGGCACCATTTCTGCTTTAGGAGGTGGCCACAATTACCTGATTTTTACATGTCCGGATATGGTGGAGATGCAAACTGAGCACAGAAAGGGTGTGTTCATGTTTAGGATGCCTACTGTTATTGTAAGTCCTATGCAATGATCCACCCATATTAGGAAGCATAGGCATTATGCAATCAAATTGCCCACAACACTCCAGCAGTGACAGCAGTTATCATCACTAGTTATCATCACTTACACCTACCCCATGCTAGAGCAGAAGATGCGATTGAAAATGGCATGCACAATTCACATGCACAAGTCAGAATAGGTCATGACTTGCCCATGAGATGCTTCCCTTACATGAAAATGCCCGGTTGCAACATAGTAATGCCCATTCAGGCACTAGTGAGAAGCGAATGAGGGAAGTATGACTCACTTGTAGCTGTTCTAAGATGCACATGTTGGCTTTACTCAGGGACACTGATAGTGGGGAGAGAGGTTACTACTTCAATCAGCTCGAGCTGGTTGAAGGGGCCCGGGTCAGTGAACGGCAACTGCTCTGCCCACTATTGCTAACTGGTATAGCAGCAAAGAAGTACATCAGGCAGATAGAGAGCAGAGACTGCTGCTGCAGCAGTCTCCTCTCTCTACCAGATGTGCCGCTGTGGCTGGTAGTGGGCTGAGAGGAGCTAACAGATGCCCTCCACACCAAGTGCCGCCCCCCTGGGCATAACACTTACTTTTTGTGGGAGGGGGTGGTGTGGCCATGCCTCCCCAGATTTGGCAACACACCCTTCAGTACTTGGACCTGTCAGAGCTCTTGACAGCCTTTGCTGTACTGTTTGCGCTGTTAGTAAAAAAATTGCTAGAAACGGATACAAAATAGAAAATGAAATATATATGCCACAAAGATGACAGTTGAATTAAAAAGAGGCCAGATATCCTTACTTATCATTAACATTTATTAACAGGTATTTAGCACTACACTTTACAATTGGGAACAAAACCAAAATAAAATGAGACAAGGCAATAGCAGACAGACAACATTACTTCCTCTGGTTATTTTAGACATAACCAGGCTATCGCATGCATCTAGCTAATATGGAAGTTCTCTCTTACAAGACTCTTATTGGCATCTGAAATCACAAGCTGTCAGCTGATAGCGCCATGAACTTGCAGCACCAGAAAATGACTTTGTTATCCTCTCTTTTGCACTTGTATTGAGCTCTACAGAAGGGTGCGATATAAAAACAGGTTCTGAATGTCAACAGTCAAAATGTCAGCATGGACTTTAGGTCAACAGCATACAAAAATATCAACATGGTTAAAATGTTGATATGTTCATAATGTTGGTATTTAACATGACGACATACTGTACATTTTTTTTGCTTATTTTAGCCTAACCCTAGCCTTAAGCCTAAACCTAAACTTAAACCTAGCCATAAAACCTAAAACTAACCTTAACCCTAAATATAAGAAAATTTCTGGTGTTATGTTAAATATCAACATTATGAACATGTCAACAATTTCAACATGCCACCATTTTTTTAAGGTCAACATATTACTCTAGTTGTTGACCTAAAGTCTATGTCGACATTGTGACATGTTGCCATTATGGTGTCAACATTCTAACTGGTTCCCCTACAGAAAATGCTAATACATTCCCCTTTAATCTTATATATATAATTTACTTAGGCCCTGATTCAGAGCCGGACGCTCTGACCAGAGCGCTCGCTCTGAATCAGGGCCCACCTCCATAAATATGGAGCGTCCTCCTGGACTCTCGTATAGCTGTGGGTCACCACCCACAGCATATACGAGCGTGCAGGATGATGGTCGCGATGGTCTTGACCATCGCGACCATTGCCACTGCGAGCAGAAGCCTGCGGTTGAGTTTCTCAACCGCAAGGCCCGGAGTGATTTTGGCTCTATCAGAGCCAAAATCACTCCCACTGACATCACTAGTGATGTCAGTGGGGCTGGCTTCTGACGGTAGGCGTTCCCTTGGGAACGCCTCCGTCTGGGAGGCACGCCCCCGGCACGCCCACCAAAGGGGGCGTGCTGTCAATCAACATTGACAGCACGCCCCCTTTGATCAGACACTACGAGCGAAGGAAAGTCCTTCGCTCGTCGCGTCTCGCGCATGCGCACGACGGAGCTCCCTCCGTCGTGTGCATGCGCAGTGCAGACCATCGACCCACTTGCAAGCGGACAGCCGCTCGCGAGTGGGTCTGAATCAGGCCCTTAGTCCCTTTGTCTGGAATGCTTTTGAATTTTAATTTTAATGACCATAGGGAGCGGGATAGGGGTGACTGCCACTGGTTGCTGTTGTCACACACTACTGGTGGTTTGTGCTCTCACATGGACCCAGCGCCATAGCCAGGCTAGCAACTCCCAGCCAATCAGCACCAGATTTGTGCCTCAAAAGCAACGCCTCTTTTCTCTGCTTTCCATGAGAGCTGCCGGCAGCCACTGATTAGTGAGAGGCTGGGAGATGGTGAGACCGAGTAACAGTGCATTATCATTTGCATCCATAGGGGCTCAGCTTGCAATACCCCCTGGAAATGGTCCATTTTGCTTCAGAGTCCATGGCTAAATATATCAACACATCGATTGCAGGCTCGCAACTCCCAGTCATTCACCCCTTGGTTTGCACCTTGAAAGGAATGCCTCTTTTCTCTGCTTTACATGAGAGCTGCTGGCAGCTGCTGATGGTCAGGAGGCTGGGAGACAGTGAGGTGGAATAACAGTGCATTATCATTTGCATCTATAGGGGCTCAGCTTGCAATACCCCCTGGAAATGGTCCATTTTGCTTCAGAGTCTATGGCCAAATATATCATCGCACTTACAAATTGGCAAAATGTTACAATAAATAAATCCAAAAAACCATAAAAGGGCATAGCTTAGCCAATTATGTTACACACACATCTTTTATTTCCTGATTCTGTCATATTAACATATGATCTAGCCATTATCTAGCAAAGCATTTTCCGTATGTATGTTCTGGGTTCAAATTGGAGAAATAACCAAAGTCACTTGCAGGGCCATTACGAAGGATGTGCGAGCAGTGGCATCACACAGAGTGCAGGGCCTTTGGGTGGCACCGTCACTGCTCCATGGCACCAGCACGGCTCAGCACCCTGCAACACTAGCACTACTACAGAACCGCCCACAGCATCCTTAGGCCTATTTTATTTCACACTTGCCGGTTTTGCCCGGCAGGCAAAACGCCCAGATTTTTGCCAGCTGGCGAAAACTGGCAAGTGTGAAATAGCCCTTAGGATGCTAAAGGATGTGCTTTACTTACCAGAGCTGGCTGTGGTGTCAACAGGGCGCAGTGCCACCTTGTTACGGCACTGCCCAGTTGACCAGTTTCTGGAAAGAAAATAGGAAAGCTTTACTTGAAATGTACAAAAGAAAAGTAAGCTGTATATGACATAATATTGCAACAAAAAGCATGCAAGGTCATCAGAATAAACATGGGGGCTGATTCAGATTGGCATAAGATGTCTTAGAATGTGACTGAAATCCAGTAACCTAGTGTTAGATTCTATGGCGCCATCTCTTTTTAAATGACCAACACAAACGTATAAATAAGCACTTAGGTTTTGTGTTTTATTTTTTTATAATGTAGAATATACAAACTACAAATAATCAGCTATATAGTTTAATCTAATTCTAGATTCTCAAACAATTTGAGCTCCATTTCTTACTGTTCCTTACATGATTATTTGTGTCAGCTGCTGCCTACTAAGTTATCATTAAGAATCACATCTCCGGAATTTATTACCACCTTCTCCATTTGTATCCCAACCTAATTGACTTGATAAAATTAAGACAAAATGTCATACTTATAGTAAAACATATTTAGAGGCACATGGTCATATTGGGCACATATATAGTTCTTCATTTGCACAGTTTTGTCTGAATCAGAGAGCTTTTCACCTCTAAATTACATAACATAAAAGGGTTTCTTTTCCACATTAAAACTGTCCATGTCAAGACAATTTTCCTTTTATTGCTTCACAAGTTAAATTTATTTGTGGATTCAGCACTTTCATAAATAAGGAAGTAACAGTTGTGACAATATCTTTAATGCTGAATTGTTTCAAAGAGGGAAAATTTGCATTTGTAACCCCCTCTTGTATATTTTCCTTCGGCTTGAAGATAATTTGATGGTTGTTGTATTAAACAATATTAACAATAGTAAATCAAATAAGCAGAAGGGCTGGGTGCTGGGCGATTGCTTTCAGAGTTATAGGGTTTGTAATAATTAGGCTGGTCCCTTGCCCATGGCATAAAAACAGCTAAGAAGGCTGACATGTTATGAAAATGTCTTTGAAAATGGAGTTGTAAATAGATATTAGGGATTGGTTTCAGGAAAGATTTTTCTCCACAGCATCATTTGAGAATAAACATGGGGTAAATTTACTAATGTGCTGGTATACAAAGTGCAGGTGTTGCCCATGGAAGCAATCAGATTTGGGCTGTCATTTATCTTTTACATTATTGAAAATGAAAGCTAGAATTTTATTGGTTGCTTTTGTAAACCCGCACTTTAGTAAATGTAACCTTTAGAGATTTTCAATTCATGACTATGGGCCAGATTCAGCAAGGAACTAACGCTAGCAGACGCACGCACCCAGCCGCTGCGAGAATATGCTAATCAATGCATACGCACGGAGACCGCAGCACAAGAAGCAGACACCTAGCAAAACATAAGCAGCCCACCTATGCCGTGATTGACAGCGTAAACATCGGGAACATCGAGTGCCATCAAAGCTGCGTGTAAGCTAAGGGTAGATCTGTCCCTGCCGCAGGACTTGAGAGATTCCTGCATGTAGAAAGGTGCCCGGCTGCGTGCAGCGCCGCTGAGATTAATTTATGCACACCCCTAAAACGGTGTTCCGCTGACCACCCCCCTGTCACCACCCACAAATGGCACTTCCTATCAATCAACATCGAAGGTCTCTGCGGTCTCCCTGCATACCTTGATAGCCCTTATCATACTCAGCTACCTGTTCACGTACGCACAATGCGATGCATACACATGCACAGATTGCAAACATTGCCTCGCACTGTGCGTTCTCATTTGTGTTGCTTGCTGAATCAGGCCCTATGTTCCTTAAAAAAAGTGACGTGCAATACATCTGCCAGATCACCTAAAGCTTAAGCTACGCACACACTATACAATGTATTGTAAAATATATTGCCCCAATGCGGATCGGATTGAAATATCGTACACATCATATGGTATGTACACACAATCCATGATTCACGGCCTTGGTATATTGCATTGTTCCATCTGCTGTGCTCAACATCAGATAGGACAATATAAAGAACCACACAGTGTAGTTACACGCAACATGTAACAATACATTGTGCCATTGTCCAGCGGATTGTGCAGTGTGAATGGTGCACGCGATGTATCGCTACATTGTTTGCCGCATCGCTGGGTTGCACTGTTATATAGTGTGTACCAAGCACTAGTCTATTCCTGATGCAATTTTGAGACATGTTCCTTGAATAAAAGACGAAGGGGCTGACTCAGTTATGTGCAATGCTATATGCAGAGTGCAGATTTTCAGGAATCTGCACGTGCGCCGGACCCATTCTGCGAATGTGCAGGACAGGGCTCTTGCTATGCCTCTGCCTGATTGAAAGGCAGAGGTATTTAAGGGGTGGTGCTGGAGTGGGGACAGCCGGGATTCCCAGAAATGGGGGCGTGTCACCTCACTTTCTAGGAGTAGGAAGGCCAGGGGCTGCATCCACAGACGCAGTTTCCTGGCCTCACGAGCTGGCCAGCCTGCGTAAGCTGAGGCTTACGCAGCTGGCCAGCAGCCCTGTCGCGATGGTGATCCCAGCCTGCAACTTTGGTCGTAGTGCTGGGATTTCAAATGCAGCAGGGATTGTCATACGCAATCTGCTATAATGCTTTAAGTATTTCTTAAATTAAATTTGTGACTAAGGACCTGATTCAGACCCGCTCGCTAGATGCGGCCACTCCTCCCAGCTTATGGAAATTCAGCTAAGTGATGTCAAGGTAGCCGCTCACACAGCAAGACATAAGCACGCCCACTATGTCTTGGCGAATGATCACTTTGTGTTTATAGATGCCCACCAGCCTGTCTTTAGCAGCCCACCTGCATACATCATCTCTAGGAAGTATATACAAGCATCAGAACATCGGGAACCATCAGATCTGACCGCAGCGCTTGCGGTTGACTGTACCCTAACACAAGCATTGTGAGCAGCTCAGTGTAAAAACCAACAAGGTGATGTGTACTATGACGCTGCCTGTTAATTATGCACGCCTCTGAAACGGCGTTGAAACACTCTGGCACGCCTGCGTCCGCAACTCCACTCCCCCGTTACTACTGCTCTGCCCCTGTTACCACGCACAATTGGCCTCTCCTGTCACTCATTCCACTGTGCTGTCTTGGCAGGGCGAGTGAGCACATTCTGATTGCTCGTACTAGTTTGCGCACGCACACTGCAAACTACACGCATGCGCACATTAGCGAACATCGTCTGCAATGAGTGGCCGCTTGCTGGCGAGCGGCTCTGAATCAGGCCCTAAGCTCGAAGCTAATGAGCTGAAAAATAGCAGACATTGCAGCCTACATAGTTCCTCATTAGCCCAATCAGGACATGTATATGTGCAGTACATGTAACAGTACATAGGAAGGCTAACTTAGGCAAATGTGTAAAACAGTGGATTTAGAAAATCTACTGTGTGCAATGTCATCACATGTCAAAACACATGTTGTATGTTTGCTTATCTGATAAATGTGCTTTGTATTATAAAGCACAAAGAAAATACCTGCACCAAACTTCTTATTTTCCATACGAACAATACTGATCATTTAATATATTGTTTACCAACATAACTTAATGATTTTTAATGGAACAATGCCAGGTTGTATATTAAAGTGTTGGTGGTGCTCCCCAGGCCTTATATTAGTAGATTATAAGGATGGGTTTTGTCAAGTGAGCAAAACAAAAAAGAAAAAAAACTCTTTTTGGGGGCACTCTTATATAGTTGCAATTTAAAATGATTATTTATTAGATATGCATTAAAAAGTTATTAACATAGACACATAGAAAATACACATAAGACAAAAACATGAAAAAAGAGCATAAAGAAAAAGGACTTTTATATATTGTCTTTCTCAAATAGAAAGTAAAATAACTATCTATAGTGATAGTGGGAAGATATCCCAAGAAATTAGTGGGATAGGAAAATATGAAATACGCATACTATATGGTTGCATTGCTATTACATATATTTTTTCCCTTTTAAAACCCTCTCTTCATGTAGGACAACTTACAGCAACTCACTCCCAGCAGCACTTGAGTTGGTGATACCAGGTTGAGGTTTGGATACAAACAGCCCTATCTGGGATTTCCAGTCAGAACACATGTGGCCAAATCTGCCTATTGAGGCTTGATGGTGCTGGTTGCCTATACACCTGTTTGTAGAGCACATCTTAAGATTAAATACACTATAGGATAAATTGAACAATATATAATTCCGATATATCCATCGTCCAATCTGCTGTGCTGCACAGCAGATGGGATGATGCAAAGAATGACCTAGTGCTCTTAATGTGACATGTAACTAACAACACATCACTCCGTCATACAACGGATCATGCAGTGCGTACAGTGTGCTTGATGTATCGTTACACTGCATTGCAACATCGCTGCGTACACATGTAGTATAGTGTGTACCTAGCTTTACAGTATGTTCTGTAACAAAACATGCACAAGTACAGAGAATGCAAAGTTGTATACATATCAGTCACTTCAATTCTGACTGAGGAGGCATTATTGGGATGTAGCTGGGCTGTAATGGGCACTGGCAAGTTCAGTAAGTGCGTGTTGACAAACTTGCTGAAAATGTAGAGATCAAGGCCGGACTGGCCATCTGGCAATTCTGGCAAATACCATAAGGGCCGGTCCTGCCCAATTGCCTTGCCGAGCAGGTCCACCTCCTGGCTCTCTATCCCCATAACTTGTGGCACGCCCTGTAGGGATTGACAGAAGCGTACATACTCTTTGGCACCTAGTGTAGGGCTAATACCAGTGTGCCCCCCTGATGACAATAACAGCTATCATACTAAGTATACGGATAGTGGGAAGTCTGCCTGCAAAGATGGATACAAGCCTGCATACTGATGAAAATACTTATTTATTTTTGAACATGCAATGCAAGCCCAATGTGTTGATCGTACATTTCTTGTAGTCTGCTGCATCCATTCTAAACTTTGCAACAAGGAAGTCACAAATAGTCAGGGAAGTGAAAAGGAATAATGTAAGCGTTGAGGAATACCATCTGAAATGCCTTCTGGACTTTGTTAATTGAAATTGAAATTTTCCTTGTGACTGCATAATGGGAGGCGGTTAAAAAAGAATGACTAACAGAAAGGTAGCAGAGATAGCTTATAAAGATACAGTAATTAACAGGAATACATTTATCTGCCTCCCTTTGCCTTTATGATAAATCATTGCTCATACATTAAATGACGCACAATGTGAGCTAGAAACGGTAGGAAGAGGAAATCGGCCTTTGCATGTTTTTCTGTTAGTTTTGTCTTCAGGTACTGAGTTTTTAAAGGGCTCTTAGACACTTGTCATCACTGAAGTCACAAACTCAATAAGAAACTTTTTTTTTATTCACATAACTTAATATTTTAATAACGCTCAGCAAGTGACTTCTGTAAAGAGAGGTCATGTTTTTGATTAATTGAACACCTGCTGATATCAATCTATTTCTCTTTGTTTGCAAAGGGGGCATCAAACTGAAAAGAAGACACGTGTTTCAATGCGGAGAGAAGCAATGGGGGCCCAATTTTGCTATCAATCATATCTAATCGCATAAGCTATTAACACAATGTTATTATTGAAGAGTTCCAAAATCTATTCTCTGGCCTGTGTTGTTCACGACAATTATGTTTTTCTTTTTTAATAAATGTTCACCTATCATGAAAGATGTGGCTACTAAAGGCCATTAGAAATGAATGCTAAAATGAAAAGTACATAATTTATTTGAATACAAAAACAGAATTGCTTTTATTTCATACAATGACTAACACAAATTTGCAGACGCTGTTGTTCGAGGATCAACATAAAATAATGGTAGACACTTATGTAATTTCATTGACATTAATTAAAGGAGAAATATACTGTACCAGCAAGGCCTGTATTATTCTATTTGCTGTGTAGAGTGTATACAGAGGTGTGCCTTTAAGTTTTATTTTATGCTGTAGATTGAATACTTACAAAATTTTGCATTTGTGTTAATTTGGGAATTCTGGAAAAATGTAGGAAATTTGTTCAATGGTTTAAAAAACATATCTAAGAAGAAGATGTGTGTACATTGATTAACATAGATAGCCAGGAATGTTGGTTTCATACCTTAACAGCAATATATTTTACTAACACATCATGGGCTACATACACAATACTCTGCTCCTGTTACTTTCTTTCACTGATTTTTTTAGTTGTCAATATATGGCCTGAATTTGATAAACAACAAGTAAGAAGCTGTATAAGATCCTTATATTTTTGAAGAATTATTTAATTTAGCTACATTTAATAGTTTTTTTTCTGCCACTTTGTTAATAGATCAGGCCCTTAGCTGCTTGAACTCTGGGCGCAATGGGAGTAATTGAAGGGATTTACACAGTTGGCTAGCAGATAAGGGCTAGCAGAAGGGGAATATTATTTCAGCGGAATAATTTGGAATTGGTTGTAGAGGGGAAAGGAAAGAGAGGGGAAGGTTAGTGAAGAGAAGGTTACAAGTATACCAGTCAAAGCAGGAAATAATAAGCAAGTGGACCAGAAATGTAGTTACTTCCTGAGTGAGGAGAGGGCAAAATTGGCAATGTGGTAGATGAGGAGGCAATAAGATGTGAGAGGGACTTGATGTTATGAACAGTGTCGAGGTTGATACTGAAATAGTGTGCATAGGGGGAGAGAAAAAAGTTATTTAGTGACAATAGCAGGGGAAAAAATAACAAGCTCAGATTTTGACATATTATGTTTGAGGAAGAGTTGGTCATCCAGGTGGAGCTGGTAGAAAGGTGCCTGGACAAACAAGATGGGAAAGAGGTCAATGGAAGACATGTAGATTTGAGAGTCAATTGCATAGTGACGGTAGTGGAAGATGAAGTGGCTTATGAGTTTGCAGAGAGAGTAAGTGAAGATAGTGGTTTTGGGGATCACCAATAGAGAGAGACAGGAAGAGGAGATGACCTGAAAGATAGGAGGTAAATAAAGAAAAGACAGTGACATGAAGGACAATGGAGTCAAGAGTGTTAAAGAAGAGAGAAGTAGCCCTTTCACTTAACTAAAACTAGGTCATTAGTAACTTTAGTTGGAGTAATTTCAGTAGTTTCATAACTATAATTAAAAGATTGTTAACCACATTACGTCTGTGTTCATGTGATGTCTACTTAAGGTAAGATTGTTTAATTTCTGTTTTTGTAATGCTGATGATAGAACTTTGAATTATAGTTATGAAACATTGATATGCAAATGGAGCTCAGTGTGAGCTGTACAAGTCATCTAGAGCTGCATACACAAGTGCTATATATACAGTGTCAAACTGAAGCATGAATGGATGACCAGGAAATGCAGAGGTGGGAGCCCATGCTTAAGGGGTGTGGCCAGCCAACAAAGAGGGTGTGGCCAACCACCACAAATGGACTTTGCCAGCCTTTAGAGAGCACATGCAAAGAATTGGGCCCTTTATAAAGGAGGGCAAAGGGGTGTGTCAGAACCATCCACTTTAAATGGCAGGAGGGCTGATCTTGGATAGTTTCCATAGACAGAAACCAAGCACACAATATTGGTATGAAACAAAGCACCCAAGTTCATCTATGATCCTACTCTACCAAGTTATTGACCCACAGAAGAGGGGTGGAGCCTCCAGGCAGTGGTGCCCACTGGGTATTTCCCCTGTACACCTGTGAGCCACTCCAACCCTGTATATATAAGAAATCTTGACAATCAGCATATCGTATACAAGTCACCAAAACTATGGAAGGAGATGTACCGACTGCTGCAGACCATATTCAGGTAAGTGGGAGCTCCCCATTACAGTGGTCTGTAGTGGATAAAGGTGTCTTTGGAAGAACAGGAACCTCCATTTAGCTTCATTTATCACAAATTCCTCAGGTTGTTGTTGATGTTTATATATATAATTCCATAGACAAAAAACCTTATGGTTTCACATGTCCCATTGAGGCTTTTTAGACATGATCTGAAATTTCACAAAACCTATTGAATTTCTGCCATTCAAACTTCAAAAAGCAATGAAATTACGATCATCAGGGCTGATGCCTTAATTAACGTGTTCCTTGTGTAATACTGTTGTGGTACGCCATGACACCATGTGGTTAACTGCAGATTCAGCACTCTCACAGAGTGAGATTGCTGTCACTCACAAAATGGTGGAGCTGCTAACTCACAGAATTGTGTGCTCATTGGAATACACACATGCAGTCTATGCAACTGAGGTTTGAGCAGTTATGTGGCACACACATCCCACTCAGTGCCCACAATTTTCCCATTTGATCACCAAAACAATCTCACTGGCTTCCAACATCCTTCTCACTGCATACATTTATCTCATATAGAATACACGTTCAGCTCCCTTATTTTTAAAAATATCATACTCTGTCTATGCATGTACACTTTATTCCCCTATATGCCTCCATGCTGCTATATATTCCCCAATCCCTACTGCTGTGTGGTCTCCCAACTGTGATAGTCTGTGTTCCCTCATCCGCACCAATGTTTTTCCCCAGCAGTGCCCACACTCTTCCCATTCAGTACCCACAATAATCCCACTGGAATCCAACATCCTTCTCACTCACATTCAGCTTCCTAATTGCTAAAACTATCATACTCTGCCTTTGCATGTACACTAACTTCGCCTCCATGCTGCTATAATTTACCCAATCCCTACAGCTGTGTGTTCTCCCAACTGTGCTAGTCTGCATGCCCTCATCCACACCAATATGTCTATCCCCATGTGCACCACCCTGTCTTCCTGCATCCGTGCCACTGTGTTTCCTTCCATCTGCACTACTGCCTTGCGCCCAGCCACGTCACTCTGTCTTCCCCTTATCTCTGCACTCTTTCTTCCTCCATCTGCACCACCCTGTCCCCCCCAACCGTGCCACTCTGTCTTTTCCCTCCCACCCGCACCACTCTGTCTTCCCACCCACCCGCACCAATCTATCTTCCCCAATCCCTATTGTTGTGTGTTCTCCCATTGAGCTAGTCTGTATTCCTCATCCACACCAATCTGTATTTATCCATCTGAGCTGCTCTATCTTCCTGCATTCATTTTACTCTGTATTTCCCATTCATGTTGCTCTGTTCCCCCAAACTGTGCCACTGTATCCCTCCATGTGCACCACTGTTTTCAACCCATCTGCATCATTTTGGATCACACCTATCTGTGCTGCTTAATCTTCCCCTCTGCACACCTTTCTGTCTGCCCCATCACACTGCTCTTTCTTCTCCCCAATCCACCATACTCTTATCCCATCTGGGTTTAGAAGAGGAGAGAAAAAAAAAAAAAAGAAAAGACTCCTATCAGGGCACACTCCTGTGCTGTATTGATGGCTACAAAATTAGTATAGGAGAAATAGGACAAACTGATTACATCTAAGTGAGATCATGATCATATGTGAAATTTACATTAATGTCTCAATTAGCAGACAGACCACCATATATTTACCCATTTAATATATCTGAAAATAGATGTATTGATGTTGATATTAAAACTAAAGTTTATTAAATTCTTAAAATGAAACATAGACACTCGAAATCAACTTATTATACAAAGACAGCATAGACAAATAAGAACATTAATAGTGTATGATACACTATATCTATTAACAGTGATCCACTATATCCAGGTCTATTTGACAGTACTGGAAGTATAGTTATAAATATTTGCTAATGATATACACAATTGAAATCGACAATTCATCGAAATGCCACCCTAAATAGTACACATGCGATACTTCACTAATCACAGAAACCATGCATATGGTGCTGGGGGTATAGTTATAAATATATGCACAATTGGAATAGATAATTCATCAAAGTACCACCCTACCTAGTACACATATTAAGATGCAATATTTTAATGATCACAGGAAACATACATATGGTATGTCTAGTGAAAGTAGTCCCTCAGTAATCCACCGGAACCAGTGAAAAAATAATACATAAGATGAGCCCACCACAGCCTTCTAATGTGATATTAGTAAAGGTGTAATGTACTGTTATCTAGGGTAAGATATTCTAAGGTTGAGTGGATCCACCTGTATATTTAGATATACAAATAACATATAAATATAAAAAACATGTATCACAATTGACATACAAATACAAAACTAAAGGCGAAATAATAAACAAATACATACAACATGCAAAAGGTATAATGATACCACAATATTAAAATGCTGAACACCACGGATACCACCTATATATATAATATGGAGGTTATTAGAGGCGTCCCTCTATTCCGATCTGGTAGAGTACATATGGTACTAAATATTTTCCTGATATAGATACAGGTATAGAGTGGTGTGCTTATATGCCCAGGATCTGCTGTTGCCTGTCTTAGATATTAGAGGACAGGGAATGAGAGTCCCAGGAACTGGCACCAGAAATTAGAAAGCTGCTTCTGCTGTTACAGTCCAGTCTCACCAGTATCCCTGTTGCCGTACAGCAGTGCAGGGAATCCAGGCAGCTGGCTATAATGAGAGAGCAGGAAAAAGTAGAAGGAAGAAAGTACCTGCCAATATTGTCTCCACTTACCTGAATACGGTCTGCAGCAGTCGGTACATCTCCTTCTATTGCTCACAGTGCCCCAGCAGCATGGCATATAGTGGGAGCAGCACTGCCCATCTTCGGAGGAGACCTCCTGCAGTGCTGCATGCTACGGGGTCCATAACTGGACTGTACCTCTCGCTGATGCAGTCAGATGGATTCCTAGCTGCGGCTTCAGGAAAGATGCCAGGACAGCGCTCTCTGACTGGCTGCATGACCTGTCACTCAGCTGCTGCTGCCTTACATACTGGTCTGAGCCAAACAACAGTTTACGCCCCCTGCTGGAAGCACCAACTGAGGATGCACAACAAGTTGAAAAGTCCTATCTGTATAATGGCAGATTTGTGAGGTAATAGTTTAGAAACTGTAACTTTCTCAATTACCTAAACCCCAAAAGCATGTACCCTGGAACAATAGCTACCTAATAAAACAAACCCCAATTCTAAATTCACTACCTACCCTGAGTTTTGCCTTCCCAAAAAACCCATAGACTATAGCAGAAAAGTTGTCCTAATTGAGAATGTCAGAAAATGTCATAAAATCCTAATTTTTTATGTTTTTGCCCTGAAATTTGGAATGCAGCATCGAGCGACAGTTCTACCCGGCCATGCCAAATTTCAGCTCCGAAGCTCCAAGAGCTTTTGAGGTGTAGACCCTTAAACATCATGCCCCCCCCTCCTCCGGAATTCTCTATGGAGATTTCCATTTTTTTTAGATGCAGCCTCAATATAAGGGTACAACTGTGCCCTTATAATATATATATATATATATATATATATATGTATTTATATATATATAAATATATATATATATATATATATACAACAAAACAACAAGTATCGCACACTCACAGCCACTTAGAAATATAGGGTTCTTAGTCATAAATATTGTATAGCAGCATCTCCAAAAAAGGAAAACCAGCACACCTTTGTTTTAAATGCAAAAAAGTTTTGTATTATGCATGTTCAAATAGCGGCTTCCAAAGCATAAAGTACCTTCAGTCACATATTAAAGTGCATTGTGCATGAAAAGTGATACGTTACAGACTGCATAGAAACCGAGGGAGCCATAATGATGATGTGGGTACGGCCCAACGGCCATTTCGGTGCTCAGCGGCACCTTTGTCAAGGAGCACAAAACCAACTGTGGATGTGGACCCAGAACATCAGTAAATAAAGGGCAAAAATGCATAACTTCATTTAGAAACAATGCTCACCTGTTGCAGCATCTCCATATTGCCTCTTGCACGCAGCGTCTCAACAACCAGAAGTCCCGGAAGTGACACGTGCATGTCATGGATGGCACTAGAGGAGGATTGGGGTTCCAGCATCCGGAAATCAAGTGACAGCAGCTAAGCTGCAAAAAAGGTTTTTCATTAACCAGTAACACTAATGGCCAATAGACTGGGAAACAAAACCCAGGCAAACCAACATTATATTTAAATAGTTATTAATAAAAAACAGGTGAGTTTAGAAACCCATTGAAGCTACACAAAGGGAACAATGAAAATTGAATTAAAAAAATATATAATGCATATATAATCAACCACAAATCCCATGAAAGAAACAATAGAAAGTGAAAAAAAATAATAAAAAAACAGAGGACCACAGGCAATCATTTAAAGAAAACATGTCAAGTTGAGTTCTTCATTTAACCCTGCTGGTGTCAGACAGTTAAGATCATATATCCATCGTGCTTCTTTTTGAAGTAGAAGTTTTTCTCGGTTACCTCCACGTTTAAGAGGGGCAATATGATCAATGGGGATAAATCTGAAATCGAGCATGCTGTGTCCTTTTTCCACGAAATGCCTTGCTACTGGAGGAGTATTAATATCACAGACTGTGAAGGCCTTTTTAATTGATGATCTATGAAGAGCAATTCGCTCTTTCAGCATTCTTATGGTTTTGCCGACGTAGATTTGTTTACAAGGACAAATGATATCATAAATAACATATTTGCTTTCACATGTCAAATTATATTTGATGGTAAAGGAACGTCCAGATAGAGGATCACAGAATTTGTCCCCTATGAGCATAAAACGGCAATTTATACATCCACCACAGAGTAATGAGCCAGTTTTTAAGGATAGCCAGTTCTATTGACTCTTTATTCCAATATCGGAAGTTATAATTTCATCCTTGCTGCGTTTAAAGCAGAATAATGGTAATTTTTGACTCAAAGCCCCCAAAATTGGGTCCACTTGGATGATGTGCCAATGTTGTTTGAATGCACATTTGATTATATGTGACCCGATTGAGAAGGTACTTGAAAAAATGAATCTCTCTATTTTCTCATTTGCTTGTTCTCTTGTTAACAACTCTTGTCTATCCAATTTTAGACATTTGTTAATTGCCTTCTGGACATCTGTTTTATCATATCCATGTAGTAAAAATTTATTCCCCATATTGGTCAAGGCTTGAGGTAAATTGGACCGGTCCAAGATAATTCTCATTACTCGGATCATCTGGGAGTATGGTAATCCCCTCTCTAAAGGTGCCGGATGAAAACTGTCGGCTGCCAACAGGGTATTTTTTATATATATGTAAGTTTTGAAGAATGGTGGTGGAATTATGGCACTACTTCTCGTTAATGTGTAGCATACAGGTCCGTTCACCAAAACGTCTGGTTTATCAGCACCAAAACAGTTCTTTTGGTGACACTATCTTCCTTTCATTATGTGGGTGGCAGCTCAGTCCTCTTAGTTTATTGCTTGGTGGTGCAGTTAGTTTCTAAAATGCAAAAAAAAAGGAGGAGGGGGGGCAAGGACAAGAGCCTAATAGTGTAGTAATTTTAATATATTAAGAGGTATGTGCTCAATATATATGTATACCATTAGTATGCTTGTTAGTTAAGCATATCAGTCAAGTCTTTCATGGAAACCCGGGAACTTCACACTGGAAAACGCCTTAATATATATATAGAAGTAGACAGTGGCACTCACTGAACTTAAAAGTAATATATAAATACGCTGCAAGGCTGTTTTGATAGAAACTTCAGCTTTACAGCCTATCTACATATTCTTCAAGTCTCGTGAGTGCCTCTGTCAACTGCTGTCTATGTATCTATCCCTCTTAACAGAGGGCACCTGGACATTTTTCTACTATATATATATATATATATATATATATATATATATATATATAATTATATATATATGTATATATATATACAGGCAGCTGCCTAAGGGTGTCGTGCCCTGATGGGTGGCTCACTAAGGCTGTCTTCTAGAGGGGGCATGGTCTTGCCTCTCCTGGAAGCCACTCACTAACCCCAGCAGTCTGCTAACCCCAGCAGTCATCTGCACTCCCCCAGAGAAAGCAAATAAAATCCCCATGCAGCTAGACTCGAGAGTCACAGGAGACAAGTTGCAGCACCTTAGTCCTGCTCCGGTGTGTGGGCCAGCTGCTGTCACTGTCACCAGCTGGCCCACTCTGCCTCTTCAGCCTGCATATGCTCTCTGGTTGGCAGCACTTACACGGCAGCGCCCCTACTCCCATCCTGTGATGAACCCTGAACCACTGACCACAATGTTCCAGTCTGATGGCCTCTCTCTTCAGAGGTAAGTAGGCTGAGGGAATATGTATGTATATAAATATGTATATATATATTAGGGGTGTGCACCGGCCACTTTTCGTGTTTTGTGTTTTGGTTTTGGATCTGGATCTTTCATCGTGTTTTGGATCTGGACTGGTTTTGCCAAAACCACCTTCCGTGTTTTGGGTTCTCGGTTTTGTGCTTTGGATCTGTATTTTTTTTTTAAAAAGCATAAAAACAGCTAAAATCACAGAATTTGTTGGTTTTTCTGCTCCTATGCTATTATTAACCTCAATAACCTTAATTTCCACTCATTTCCAGTCTATTCTGAACACCTCACACCTCACAATAGTGTTTTTATGTCCAAAAGGTTGCACCGAGGTAGCTGGATGACTATGCTAAGCGACACGAGTGGGCGGCACAAACACGTGGCCCATCTAGGAGTGACACTGCAGTGGCAGACAGGATGGCTGTTTGAAAAACTAGGCCCCAAATGGTACATAATGCAAAGAAAAAAAAGAGGTGCAAGATGGAATTGTCCTTGGGCCCTCCCACCCACCCTTATGTTGTATAAACAGGACATGCACACTTTAACAACCCAATCATTTCAGCGCCAGGGTCTGCCACACGACTGTGGCTGAAATGATTGGTTCGTTTGGGCCCTCACAAAACAAGCTGGCAATTAATCTGTCCCTGCACAAACTGGCTCTACGGAGGCAAGATGTCATCCTCATCCTCCTCATTCACCAATTCCTCACCCTCTTCAGTGTTGTGTACATCCTCATCCTCACAGTGTATTAATTAGTCCCCACTGGAATACACCACCACAGGTCCCTCTGTACGTTATGGAGGCTGGTCTCCTTGGAAGAGTTGATAATTCATTTTTATGAACATCATCTTCTCCACATTTTGTGGAAGCAACCTCCTGCGCCTTTCGCTGACAAGGTTCCCGGCTGCACTAAACACTCTTTCGGAGTACACACTGGAGGGGGGCAACTCAGGTAAAATAGAGCCAGTTTGTACAAGGGCCTCCAAATTGACTCTTTTTCCTGCCAGTAAATGTACAGACTGTCTGACATGCCTACTTGCTGTCACCAATGTAATCCTTTAACAGACAGACGCACGCTTGTCGCTGCTGCTTTGAGGATGCAGGTGCGGCTACAGCCCACACATTTCACAAAGACAGAAAAAAAAGAATAATTTTTTTATTGTTTGTGTATCACACTTTGAGGGTTACACCGCCCTTTAACAGACAGACGCACGCTTGTCGCTGCTGCTTTGAGGACAGTATCATATGCAGTGACAGTAGACTTGTCAGAAATTATTGGCACGTCCTTCAGTCCGGACCAGATGTCCAAACCGGCCCTTGACTATGACACAGGCGCATGCTTGGCGCTGCTACTGTGTTGATGCACGTGCGGCTACATCGCACACAATTCACAAACACAGAAAATATTTTTTAAGACAGAAAAAAAAAGAAGAATTTTCTTATTGTTTGTGGAGCGCACTTTGAGGGTTACACCACCCTTTAACAGACAGATGCACGCTTGTCGCTGCTGCTTTGAGGATGCAGGTGCGGCTACAGCCCAAACAATTCACAAAGACAGAAAAAAAGAAGAATTTTTTTATTGTTTGTGGAGCTCACTTTGAGGGTTACACCACCCTTTAACAGAAAGATGCACGCTTGTCGCTGCTGCTTTGAGGATGCAGGTGGAATCTAGACGGGATTTGGAACCGGGGACACACTACCTCCATCAATTGTCTAAATCCCACTGCACCAATGGCGGATACTGGACGCACGTCTAACACCAACATAGCAGTTAAGGCCTCAGTTCTACGTTTTGCTTCAGGATGACTGCTGTCGTACTTCATCCTCCTCGCTAAGGACTGTTGGAGGGTCAATTGTTTAGTAAAAGTAGTGGTGTTCCGACTTCCTCTCTGGGATGATGAACAACTCCCAGCAGCAGCAAAAGCACTAGGAGGAAGTGGTTCTTGATCTTTCCCTATTTTATTTTTATCGGAGAAAGTTTGGTCCTCCATTTATGTTATATTGATATATACGTGCGGTTAAGGCGCACACAAACACAGAAAATATTTTTTTATTTTTGTTGGAGACAGTGCACTTTGTGGGTTACACCACCCTTTAAGAATTGAGCCATCCGGCCCTTTACTTATGACACAGGCGCACGCTTGGCACTGCTCCTTTGTTGATGCACGTGCAGCCACAGTGCACACAATTCACAAACACAGAAAATATATTTTATATTGTTTGGAGTGCACTTTGGGGGTTACAGCACCCTTTAATGGTCAAGCCAGATGGCCCTTTACTTATGACACAGGCGCACGCTTGGCACTACTTTGTTGATGCACGTGCATCTACAGTGCACACAATTCACAAACACAGACATTTTTTTTTTTGTGCACTTGGGGGGAGCACCCCTGATGGACAGAGCACCCCCTGGACAACACTACAGCACCCCTTTAGGACTGAGACACTGCCAGGACTTTGGAGTGGACACAGCCCCTATGGACAACTGACAGCACAACACAGTCCAGCCAGCCCCTATAGACTTTGGAGGAGTGGACACAGCCCCTATGGACAACAGCAGCACAGCACAGCACAGCACAACACTATACTGCACTACACTACACTACACAGCCCAGGCAGCCCTAACTCCCACCCTCCCTCTTCACTGTCCACAGCCGAGTGAGAAAATGGCGCCTACGTGGGTACCTTATATAGGATCCAAAACCCGCGAGACCCGGAAGGCGGGATGATTATGTTTTGCCTCGATTTCAGATCCGAGTCAGGCGGGAAAAGTCGAGCCTGACTCGGATCGGCCTCGGATCGGGGGGGTTCGGGGGGGGTTCGGATTTCAGAAATCCGAACCCGCTCACCCCTAATATATATATATATATATATATATATATATTTGTGTGTGTATATATATATATATTTTTGTATATATATACATATATATATATATGTGAGTGTGTGTGTATACATATATATATATATATAGTATATAATAGAGATGAGCGGGTCCGGAAACCCCCCAAACATTTGCAATTCCAAGTCGGATCAAAGACAGGCTCGGGGTTTCCCGCGTGACGAGGCAAAATGTCATCCTTCCACTGTCGATATCTCATGGGTTTTATATTATATAAAGGTTCCCGCGATCAGCACCATTATCACTCCGGCTGTGGAGAGAGAAGATAGCAGATGTGTAGTCAGTCACTGTCAGCCACTCAGTGTGTGTCAGGGTCATGGGCTGAAGGCTGCTGCTGTGTTGTCCATAAAGGGGGGTTTCCTTCAGTGGGTGCTGCAGCTGCTGTGTCAATTTTCCTGTCAATTAACTGTGGCTGCTGCTGTGTTGTTGGCTTGTCCATCAAGCTACGGCAGCAGGCCATAAAGGTGTGCTGTGTTGTCCAGGGGGGGTGCTCTGTCAATTAGGGGTGCTTTTCCCCAGTGTCAAAAAAAATAAAAGTGCTTTTTTACTTCCTTTTTGTGTGTATGTGTGCATTAGTAACTTAGCTGCGCTATATTATTTGGTAACACTGCCGCAGTTTATCGTCCATGTATTTGTGACTCTGCAGGTGGTCTGTCTGCACTCAGCAGAGGTGCTTTGTTGTCCATTAAAAAGGGGTGCTGTCTGTGTTGTTCATCATGGGGCTGCTGCCTCTTCCCCAGTGTGAAAAAAATATTGTTCGGTGACACTGCCGGTCAGACTGTAGTGTAAGTTTGTTGATATGGAGGACACTCAAATGAGAGGAGAGCAGGAACCACATCCCAGTCTTGCAGCTGCTGCCAGTAGTCATGATGATGATGCAAGCCGTCAACGTCATCTATGAAGGCCGATGCCCAAAGGCTTACGTCAAAGCATTCAAAATCAAACAAGTATGTTTTAAGGTGCATACACAATTGGCAATATTTTACATGATTTGCCCGATTCCGGCGCATCGTGGTGACAAATCGAATAAAATATGCCAAAATCGTGAGTGTCTACTCATGGTCACAATGCTGACATGCATACCCGCAGGTCGTACATTGCATCTTGCCCTGCTGTAGGGCAGATTTGATGATCTAGTACACAATGAGGTGCAGATCGTGAGTATTTCTTTTTACTCACGAACTATTGCATGATCTATCGTACATCCCGTAACTTGACTGACAGATCCCAGGACATGCCCAGTCACCATCTTGTACAGCATCATGATTTGAAAGAGAAGGAATAATGTGATTCAGCCTTCACACCCAAGTCTGGACTTCTGTGTTTTGGTGAGTATTGCTGCTGCACTGTTGCACCACCACTGTCCACCAATGTGAGACACCCACTTTCCACCTATATATGCATGACCCAGCCACCACCTGCCTATAAGAGTTGGGCAGTGGCTGGGTCATTCATTATACACCCTGTCCACCAATGTGAGCCACCAACCTACCCACTGTCCACCAATGTCACCCACCTTCTGTCCCCCTAAAAGTATAAAGCATGACCCAGCCACCACCCACCTATATGAGGCGGATGGTGGCTGGGTCATGCATTATACACCCTGTCCACCAATGTGAGCCACCCATCTACCTACCCACTACCTACCAATGTCACGGGCCACCTATTAAATACCTAGAAAATATGGAAACACCATAACAAACAAATTAAAACACCATACCACACATAGTAAAACACCGTAAAAAACATATTACAACACCATAACAAACATATTACAACACCATAACAAACATTACAATACCATAACAAACATATTACAAAACCATAACAAACATTAAAACCCTGTAAAAAACATATTAAAACACCATAACAAACATTTTAAAACCCTGTAAAAACATATTAAAACACCATAACAAACATATTAAAACCCTGTAAAAACATTAAAACACCAAAAACAAATATATTAAACCCCTGTAAAAAACATATTAAAACACCATAACAAACATATTAAAACCCTATAAAAACATATTAAAACACCATAACATGGACAAACACTGAAAAATGTACATAAAAATTAAAATATCAACATTAAAAATCACAAAACTATGTACAATTATTGCTAAAACTGTATATGTCCATATTTTTCTTCCTCCTAGGAATGTCTATTAATTAGGAGAGAGAATTTGTCACTGGATTCCTGGAGATCCTGGAGTCCAAAGAATGTCTATGGTGGATAAGCTGTAGAGAATAGTTCAAAAAATGGCAGTGTTGGAGCAATTGCTCGAGCACACCAATAAGTTTTGTTGGGATGCTTCTATCAAAATGGTCTGCACCAAAATCCAAAATTTGAGGATGGTGTATGTGAAGGAATGGAAGAAAGTGAACGAATCCAAGCAGTCTGGAGCGGCCACCGACGAACTCTATCAGCTCATGCTGTGGTATTACAACCTGATGACCTTTATAAGTGAGCAGGATCCACAACAGCAATCTCTGGTCTTGATGGCCGAGCAAGAGAGAGAATAGGAGGTTGCACAGAAGTGAGTGGACCGCCCGAGAATGTTTTAGTATGTAGAGACACAGGGCCTGATTCAGAGACGGACGCTATTTGCGAACAGTCGTTCAGAAAAAGGGGCCGGTTATTTAAATTGTGCTCTCGCTCTTTGCGGTCTGTTGACGCCTCTATGTCTGAGCGAGCAAATGAATCATGCACTCGCTATTTTGTAAAGACGCCCCCTGGCCGTTCGCATCTTATGTCATCTCCGCTATTTATTAGATTAATCTAGTACATCGAAAGGCGTCTGATCTGCTCGCAGTGCTTGTGGTTGGATTTTCCTACCGCAATCATGCGAACAGTTCAGGCTAAGAGACAACCAAGTGACGTGGCCAATGACGCTGCTTTGTTTATTATGCACACCCTTAAAATGCCCGTTTTGACTGTTTGGCATGCCTGCGTTTGGATCTCCACTCCCCATTTTCAAGCACCTTTCCCTGTTACCACCCACAAACGCCTCATCCTGTCACTCAAATTAGCAGGCACTCGCTATTTTGCGAGCGCACAATTTCCGACCGCAATGACTGGTTGGCGCATGCACATTACAACCCATATGCATGCGCAGATGTGTGAACATCGCTCGGAGAGAACTGCAGCCTTATTGACTGACAATATTGTTCTTTAATGATTGAAAAAAAGAAGATAAAAAGTTATTCTTTCACAAGAAACAAATGTGTAGTGTGTTTTTTTTCTTACCTTGCAATACTGGTACTGCAGCACTTAACAATAGCCTTGCAAGTCTCCGGGATGATGATGCCCAAGGACTGAAGGGAGATGAGGGTCCCAAACTTCATGTCTTCCAGTGACCTTCCTATAGCTAGGTACCTCAGTGTAGCACAAGCCTCTCTTCAGCAGAGATTGCCCTCTGCAGCCTTGTGTCCTGCCACTGGATGTGGGGGGCCACCATACTCAGCAACTCCTGGAAGGTGTCATCATCCATTCACAGGTAGTTGCGATAGTCATCCAGTTTGTTCTCCTTGATCTCCATCAGCAGGGACATGTGAGAGTGAGTATCCCTTTGCAGCAGCCACTCCTTGGTCCAGCATGCTCTCCTCCTTCGCTGGGCCCTCTCCTTCATCACCTTGACCCTAACATAGGCAAATAACACTCTATACCGATAGGGATCCATCAGCACAGAATTCAGGAACAGGATAGAATGCAGGTAGCACACACTTGCAGGTAGAACACACTTTGTAAAAGGCTAGCCAAATACAAAGCAGAGTACAGTAGCAATGTACTTGGTGCAGCAGGTATACACCTAGCCTCACTAGTAGCAGAGCAGAATGTGCACAGAGTTAAAATGGCACCTGCTTTTTATACCCCTAGATAGCCCAGCTTATTATTTAAATTTCCAACCAATCGTGAAGATCCTCTTGTGTTGTTTGGTAAGCTCACAATTTATCATGCACGATCTCATGATTTGGACATCTGATATGATGCACGATAGATCGTGAGATCGTGTATGAAAATGGTGGCTTTTCAGACAAAATCATGCCCATGACAGCCGGGGAGCTCCTGGGGAGAGTCCAAGGGAAATCTTACATGATGTCAGATCGTGAACACATCATCAAGTGTGTAGGCACCTTTACAGTGTTAAAGAAAAAAATATTAAAAGCTAAGTTAGCTATAGAGAAACAAAAAATTGGCAATATTCCATTTACTATACAAAGTGGCAAGGAAGGATAAGGCCTTGGCCTTTATTGATCACTGGTGGTTCTGCATCTTATGATAATGTAACCATTCTCCCTGTAAAAGTGTCAAAAAAATAAAAATTGCTAAGGCACATGAACCAACTGTGTGCTTAGAAAAGTCACAGATCCCCCGGGGAAAGTCCGAGTGTGTCCGCGGTTGCCATGTGTGAGCCTGACCTTTCTAATACTGTACTTGAAGAGGATCCTCCTTCCACCATTTGTATGCCATCTGCAAATGTGGGGATGAGCAGCATAAGTCAACATGCTGACAAAGAAATTGAGGATGCTTCTAAGGAATTGCACCAAGAGGATGAGCAGGATATTTCTGTAGTTGGCGCTAACAAGGATGATGAGGATGTTGATGATGAGGATGTTGATGCCGAGGATATTGTTTGTGTAAATCAGGCAACAGTTTTTGCCCATGGTATAAAAAAGCCCTATATCATGACGAAGCAAAAGACAGAAAAATCCACTTCTCATGTGTGGAATTTTTTCCACCCAAATCCGGACAACAGTTGTCAAGCCATCTGTAAAGTTTGGCAAGCATGAGTGAGTAGAAGTAAGGACCTTAACCATCTATAAACCTCATCACTGTTACATCACTTGCAGCACATTCATCAAATTCCAAAGTGTTTGCCAAATTCAGAAACTTTGGCTAAAAATATAACAATCAGTCCAGCCTCACCTAGCTGCTCCCTTCTCTCTGTTAGATCCAAGCGCCTGCAATCTCAATAACCAACACCTGCATCATCAACATCCTCAATCATGATCGAAAGTAGTCCTGCTGCATCCAATTTCATAAGCATGACTGACTCCTTTCCTATCCGTGATTCCTCAGAATGATCCTTGAGTGCTACACCTGTTGATGCTGCTGCTGGGGTTGGATCTTCATCCCAGATAGGGAACAATAAGACTAATACTAGTAGTAATTAAAAAAACAATTGACTATTAAACAATCCTTTGATAGAGGAAGTAAGAATAACAGCTGTCACCCAGTTGCATAGCGGATCACTGACGCCATGATGGCTCTGCTAGCATTAGATGGTGAAATAATAGAAAATGAGGAATAGTGTGGAGGAAGTGCAAAAGTAGGATGATGGGAAAATTTGTGTCCTATCTGATGCTAATGAGGATGTTGATGATGAGGATGTTGTTTGCACAAAACAGCCACCAGTGGCAGCAGTTGTTGCTTGTGATAAAAAGAAAGCCAGAAAAGCCATGTCTTGGGTGTGGAATTATTTTAATCTCAATTCAGTTGTGAAGGCATCTGTACCATTTGCAAAGCCAAAGTTAGCAGAAGAAGGGACATTAACCATCTAGGCACCTCCTCGCTGTTATGTCATTTGCAGCATGTTCATGCAATTGGTTTAACAAAATTATAATAATTTGTAAATTAATAACAAGCAGTCCAGTATCAGCTACCAGTAGTTTGGACCAGCACATGCAATCTCCACCACCAACACCCTCATCACCAACCTTCTTCTTAATTATTGGAGGTAGTCCTTCCAAAAAATGTTTTGTGGGGGCCAAAACAAACCAAGGACTTCAGCCATAAAAGTGTCAGTCCTTGTCACTTAAGTGCTTGGTTTGTTAAACTGTGCATGTCCTTTTTAATATCCCACATAAGAGTGTGTGGGAGGGATCATGGACATTACCATATTGCACCTCTTTACTTTTGCACAATTTGGGGCATTGCGACTGACATTATTATAGTTTATTATACTGGCATCCTGTCTGCCACTGCTGTGTGGCAATGTTTCATAGATGTCCTATATTTTTTAAACTGCCGTGAGTTTGCGCTGCTGCTCTGCCACTTGCTTTAGCCAGCCAGCTTGCTGCAGCCTTTGTCCTATATTGGTTAAAAATAGTGAACTCAATATTGTGAGGTGGTTAAAAATGCCTGGAAATGTCTAAAAATGATTGCTATTAAGGTTGATAATACTGTAGGAACAAAAATACTGTAGGAACAAAAATAGGCCCAAATGATGTAGTTTTAGATGCTTTTGGAAAAAAATACAGATCCACAACCAGAACACACAAGAGTGGTTTTGTAAAACCAAATCTAGATCCAAAACCTTGAAAAAGATACAGATCCAAAACCAAAACACAGGGGGCGGTGTCCCTAGTATGTATATATATTTTAGAGATTTGCGCTGACCCTTGTTTTTTAGTTTTGGTTTTGGATCTGTATCTCCCCTGGTTTTGGAACTGTATTGGTTTTGCCAAAACCGCCCTTCTGTGTTTTGTTTTGGAGTTTTGGTATTGGATCTGTATTTTTTTTTTTTTAAATCATAAAAACAGCTAAAATCACATAATTTGGACCTGATTTTATTCCTACAGTATTATTAACCTCAATAACATTTATTTCCCCTCGTTTCCAGTCCATTTTGATCACCTCACAGCTCACTATATTGTTTTCATCCAGTATGGGCCAAACATTTACACCAAGCTAGCTGGCTGACTAAGCTAAGTGGCAGCAGTCGGCAACACAAACACGTAACTTACAACATGGCACATCAGGAAACAAATGTTTTTATTATTCAAGAGAGGGAGTTGGAGTAAGTATGTCGTTGAAGGCAGGAACAGGAAAGGTTGATTGGTAATAAAAGTAATTTCATTTTTGATTACAAAGTAAATTTATGAGGGAGGAAGAGTGTAACTGCTTTCTAAAACAATTGACTGTTAAATAATCCTTTGCAAAGCTCCACATGAAAAGCATTTCACAACCTGTACAGGGACATAAAACAAACATAGGGCCTGATTCAGAGCCGGACGCTATTTGCGGATGGTCGTTCAGGAAAATGGGGTGGCTATTCAAATGAACCTTTCGCTCTTTGCGGTCTGTTGACGCCTCCATGTCTGAACAAGCGAACAAAACTTGCGGTAATTTTTTGGATAACTACGCCCTCTGGCCGCTCGCATCCTACGTCATGTCTGCTATATATTAGATTAATCGTCATCTTGCATGGATGAACATCATCATTCCTAGCCCTGTTTTTTGTTTTTTGACATGTCTGTGTGTGCATGTTTGTTTTCAGTCTAGCCCTGTTTTTTGTTTTTTGACATGTCTGTGTGTGCATGTTTGTTTTCAGTCTAGCCCTGTTTTTTTTTATAAACATGTCTGTGTGTGCATGTTTTCCTTTTTTAGAATGTTTTTTTTTTGGTGTTGTAAATTTGGCTTCCACACCCCCCTTCCCAAAAAAAATTAAAACATTTTTCCTTAATCATTTAGGGGCTGAACGCAGAATCCGGACTCTCCGCAGAGTTCGGCGCCAGGCTCGGCCCCTGCCGCCGCCGACCAGTCCGAGCCCATCTCCCCAAACTTCCCCCAATTCCCCCTCCACCCCTGCCCGGCCAATAGCTGAGGCCCCTCCCTCTCCCAATTTGCCCCGCCCCCAAAATTCACCCTCCCCTCCAACCCCCCCTCTCTTTCCTTCACCCTCCCCTCCACCACCACCTAGATTTTCCGGCCCCTCAACAATTTCCAACCTCTCCCCTCCCTCAACCCACCAGCACTGGCCCACCTCCGAGGAGGAGGAGGATGGAGCTCCTCCCAGACCATCCAGCCCAATGACCGGTATGTTTACCTTTCTTTTGTTGTAATAATTCATTTTGAATTGGATATACAATGTCTTGGATATTTTCCAATCATACATATCACACATGTGAAAACACTCATTCTTGGGGTTTTGTGCTTTACCCTAACAAGGGTACTTTGTCCTTTTTGTGTCGCCTTTTTGTGTGTTCATTTATAATTTAGTATTGATACCATCTTAGCATTTGCCAGTACTTGTTTTTTAACACAAAACTGGATCTTGTTTGCAACTAGATTTATTTGTTTAGTTTGTTTATTCAACTTATAATGTAAGGTATCATTTCATTAAGGATCCCTTTTTTTTTTATACCAACAGCGGACCAGAGGCGGATGCATGGTATGCAGGAGGGCTTGGCCACCTTGCGTGGCCACGTTATTTCCATGCTCGTTGTCCTCGACCACATGGCGGCGCTCCTTCGGAGCTGATTTTTTGTTTGTTTGTAATTTAGTTATGTTTTTTTGTCAAAATAAAATAGCGTTGTATGTTAGCGAGTCTCATTTCTTGACTGAAAATATTACATTGTTTAACCTTCCATAAGTCCACTATTTGGTCATGTTCTTTAAAGTAAGGTAAATTAGATTGTACAAAGCGCTAGAAAGTATGTAAGCTGCCACATTAAACACCTCACCATACCAATAGGTTTGTGGCTAAACCAACAGTTTGTTGTTTTTCTTGTGGTGGGTAATGTAAATAGAAACTGAAACCTGCTTAGGCCTCTTTTTTAACAAACTACTGATTCACCCTAATACCTTGGTTGTTTTTTCTAAGCCACAAAGCATGTTCAAAGACTTAACTATTTCACACATTACAGGATTTGGCATTATGAAAGGTGGCATTTTTTGAGACAGGTTACACGTGCTTGTAATGTGTAAATAAACAGTCTTTTTAATGGAAAAGAAAACTTTAATACACAGCAAACACAAACAGAAAGTGAATTGTGACAAGCAGTTTACACAGTGAAAGCACACTACAAAAAACAACATACACCAAACGCAAATAAAACAAACAACACTCAAGAACTGATGAAATAAGTAGCAGGCCAACATGAATCCACAAATGAGGTGATGAAATAATTTTTCAACAAGTTAGTTCCAATGTGGCCACATGTAGACAATTTAGTGGATCAGGTAGTAGGCATCGTTTTTACATGGTTTGAAAAGGAAGACAAGAAAAATAAATGAAAAACAAGATTAAAAAGGGACATTACAATTGTCAATAATTACCTGAAAAATCGGGCCACCACATCTTCGCGTATGGCCCCCCCACATACTGACCTCCGACCAACCTCGAGGGGACCATCCTCAGGTAAGGCATCCTCTGGCTGCATTGGGACACCACTCCTTATGGTGATGTTGTGAAAGATCTCACACAGGACCACAATTTTAGAAACCATAGCCGGCAAATACATGAGTTCGCCACCAGAGCGGTGGAGGCATCTGAATCGGCCTTTTAAAAGGCCGATACAGCACTCCACCACCTGCCTGGTGGCTGTAAGTGCAGAATTATACTCACTTTGTGGCCCTGGTGTGGGTGCCAAATAAGGAGTGAGCAGCCAGGGCGTGCAAGGGTAGCCACTGTCTCCTGTGAAAAAACCATACAAACAATCAGGATCACTGTGCATCAAGCTTGGCATTGGTTACAACTAAAGGTCTCCACTTACCCAGAAGCCATGCATCACCAGCTTGGAGGCTGTTTAATTTATGCCAAATCCCTGATTGCCGGATGACGAATGAGTCATGTGCACTCCCGGGTAATTTTGCATTCAGGGACAGGATCTGGAGGGAGGCAACACATACCACCATTACATTAAGTGAGTGATAGTGCTTTCGGTTCCGAAAAATTGCCTCCAGCCGTGCTGGATGCTGAAGTGGTATGTGAGTACCATCCACAACCCCTATGATGTGTGGGAAGCCAGCTATTTGGTAAAAATTGGCCTTCGCCACACTAACGGAACCCATATCCAATGGCATGTTAATAAAATGATGGAGGTGCTTGAAAAGGGCCTCCATCACTGCCCTCAGGATCCTTGAAAATGAGGATTGTGAGATTCCGGCCACTATTCCCACCGTGGTTTGAAAGGATCCTGAGGCACAGAAATGTAACACCGCCATTAATTGTGTAAGTGGTGGTATTGCTGTAGGACTGTCAATTTGCCACTCAGGATCACTCTCTATTAATGAGAGAGTGTCTATGATGATTTGTGGAGGAAGACGGTATCGTCGTAAAACCTAATCATCAGGCATTCCAAAAAGGGTGACACATGTTCGAAATATCTTGGGCCTTGCACGCCTACGATGCCTATGCCTGGGACGAGATTGAGGTTGGTCGGGTTCTGGAAGCATGGCCATAACAATACGACCAACATCAACCTGAAATGGGAAGCCAGGTCGTTATTTTTTTAATAAAATGTAAAGCCAAAAATATACTTATCTTAGGTTAAAAATCCAAAGATGCTTACATGCCGGGGTATTGTCATGAGTGCAACAAACTACATTTCCAAAATTGAAATTCAGGTTAGATTTTTTGTGGGCCATATTTGATTCTTTACAAACAACAAAAATGCATTAAAAGATAGGGGGGAGCACACATTATTTAGAAAATTAACCCTACATTGAGAGGACAAAAAAGAATGGGCAAATTTATACCCAAACAAACATTATTGCGCTAAATATTTCGCATTTGGCGAAGGAGAATAAGGAAACATTAGTGCGCTAAATAGTTCGCATTTGGCGAAGGAGAATAAGGAAACATTATTGCGCTAAACAGTTTGCATTTGGCGAAGTAGAATAAGGAAACATTAGTGCGCTAAATAGTTCGCATTTGGCCATTGAAAAACCAAGGAAATATATTTGCCAATAACTGATGCTATATTTAGTGTTAATACATGATTTAAAAAAAAATAATAATAAAATAATGTGCCAAATATATGCGAAGACCAACACATCAAATTCTTTAAATAATGTTAAAATACAAACTTACCAAAAGTCAAACAATAAGTCACAGTCCAAAAACTTCTCTGGGGCCCAGCCAAAATAACTGAAATTAATTAAAAAAAATATAAACAAGAAGAAATACGGTTTGTATATACCTTATTTTTAAAAGGACATGAAAAAAATACTTACTCCAAAAAAATAAACAAAACAAAATATCCTTTTGAAAAAATAAAAAAATGGAAAATAGCCGAAAAAATAATATAAAAAACTCCACCTCCAAAAATCCGCCTCACAACCACTAATCCCGCCAACAATCCACGACTACACACGATACCACCAACAATCAACACCCACCACCTCGACTCGAGTCGCCCATAGCCATAAATAGTCTTTATTTTCCCGCTCAAATTAAGGACGGAACATAGGAGCGCACAATCAATGATGCGTACCAAAAATAAGGACGCATGTATAAATACGTCACGGAAAAGCAAAAACGGTCTGGTGTAGTTCAAGTTGTTTGGATCAAAATGGCTACAGACCAGCAAAACGATGGCCAAGAGGCGCCCGGTAAGTACTTCTCTCTTTCTGATTAAAGGATTAATTAGCCCCCGAATTTAGAGACAGTTGGACATGTAAATGACTATAATTTTTGGTATAAAAGGTGTGGAGGATGCCATGGAAGAGGCTGCTGGGCCGAGTATGCCAACTAAGGAAACCGAAAAAAAAAGGCAGCCACAATTCACAAGAAAGGAGATGGAGGTTTTGGTACAAATGTGTGCTGATACCCTGTCACAGGCAGATCGGAATATGGGTTCAAGCCAGAAGTGGAAAATGTGGGAGGAGATAGCCAGTGCTGTCAATAGGGTGGGTGAGTTTGAATGTCTAGCCCGGGATGTCAAACGCCGGTACGTAAAACTACATTTTTAATATAAGTGGTTACAGGCCCAAATACTGCAGGAATAATGCATTTTTTATTACCCACAGATGGACCGATTATAAATATCGGCTGAAACAAAAACTGGCAGAGAGGGCTAGGCATGCAAGGGGGACAGGTGGGGGTCCCACCCCTGTGTCATTGGAGCTGAATGACTTGGAAGAGCTGGCACAGGGGTGTGTGCAGTATGAGGAGGTGTTTGGCGTGTCCAACATGGATACGGACATGCCAGACTTTGCGGCTCCTCATGTTGTCCCAGGTAAATGTTGTTATGTTACCAACTCAGAAATGTGTTTGTGACAATATGTAGATTGTAATGTTGCTCTTTTCTAATTTTTCTCACAGAGACACAGGCGGGTGAGTCTGCTCCAGAGGGGAGCCTTGGCCGCACAATTTCTGCTGGCTCTGCAGGGGAGGAAGCAGTAGATCTGGCTGGGGACCCTGCAGATGCCAGTCCAGGGCAATCCCCCTCGCAGGCAGTGGCCCTCCTCACGGATATCAATTTTAAATCGGATCACCACACGAAGATTCTGCTGAGGATGGACGCCAGTCTGCTACGGGTGGTGGAGGCCATGGAGCAAAATGCTGCGGCCAACGTGACCATTGGTCAGGCCCTGGCGGAAAATACCAGGGCCAACATCCGAATTGCCAATGCCCTGGAGCAGCTCATTCGCCAGCACATGGTGGAGCCGGCCTCCCTTCCTGCCGGAACATCAGGATCCTCCACCTCTGGCACACAAACAACAGCCATCCCTCAAAATGTGCCTAGCCCTCTGCCTAGTCCAGAGGCCACAACATCTGCCTCTGGAGAGGCCAGCCAAAGGACATCCCGGACCCGGTCAGGCTCCCACCCTACCCCAGCCAAACGGGGCAAAAAGCGATGACAGCACTGGCTAATTTTCCCACAATCCTTCTGTGCTTAACCCATATTCCTTAAGGGCCAAATCTTCCCTCTCCTTTCTTGTGAATTGTTTTTAATGTGTGTTATTTTATTTTGGCCAAATGCCATTCTTGTTTTTTATTTAATTATGCCATTTTTTGTGACGTTATCCAGACCTGCAAACTGGCAAATGGCCTTGAAAAACAAAAAATGTGTGTAAAAAAATAAAAACATTCTAAATCTTCAACATTGTATTGTGACATTATTCTAAAAATGTTTTTTTAGGTAATCCCGGCACAAAAAAAGAAATTAAAAAATAAAAAAAAATTCTAAAGGGTTAAAAACCATTTCTGAGTTTAAAGGAACACTTTTCCATTAAAAAATGTTTGTGAAATTTCCGGGAACATTAAAAATGGAGAAAAAACACAAACATGATGACAATATTGTTGCAATAATATAAACCCAAAAACCAAAAACAGAAAAATAATTTGGATCCAAAAATGGTACGCTAATTGATTGTCTAATCCTGAAATTAGCAGCTGAGTATTTCACCTGCGTACGGTTTTGTGCTTCCAAAAAAAAATCTAGTTGTTAAACACATTACAAGCAAGTTTTGTAATCAAAGTTGATTGCTTTTCTGGTTAAAAATGAAACATCGATGATACATCGAGGAGGCAAGGGGAGGGGGACGAGACCATCGACATTGTGGTAGAGTATACCAGACCCCAAGCTGTGCGAGCAGTTTGAACGGAAAGTGGATCAGACAGTGAGGTATGACTCGTTCCGAGCACATTTGCCGTTCGCATTAGATAATTTAGGGACGCCCACAAAATGCCTCGACACGCCTGCGTTTTCCCATCTCCACTCCCGTCACCGCCCAAAAACGGCCTGTTCTGTCAATCACATTTGACATGTCACTTCCTGTTCGCTATTTGACGAACGACTTAAAAAAAGATCGCAATCAGCCGTACGCACATGCGCTGTGTAACACCGGCGCATGCGTGGTTGCACAACATCGGAACGCTACGAGCGTACAGCCGCTAACGAGCGGCTCTGAATGAGGGCCATTGTTTCATCTTTCCAACGGATACAGATCTGAAGAAATGTAAAGAACTACTTGCAGGAAAAGAGGCAATTTGTATGCCCTTACACATACTGCCTTTGCTTTATTTGAGCTGCCCACCTTCCAGTGTGTACTCAGAAAGAGTTTTCTGCACAGCCTGGAACCTTGTCAGTGATCGGCTGGAGATTACTTCCCCAAAATGTGGAATAGATGATGCCCATCAAAATGATCTACAAATTCTATGAGAAAGACCTTTACCATCAATTACATGCAAAAATTACAGAAGCACCTGTAATGGTGGATTCCAGCGGGGACAAATTAATATTGTGTGAAGAAGATGATGTATAAATCACCCCAGTTATACCATCACCCAAGCCTATTTCGTCATCCCATCCTCTGTTGTGTATAAATTACAGCTGTGCTCCATTAGATTGGGGATTCATTGTCCACTTTAGAACACAGTTTTAGTTGCTTTTTACCATATTTTAAACCATATCCTCTATTTTCACCTTTTGAAAATTTTTATGTGAGGCGTTTGTGATGTCATTATGTTTAATATATAATGCATGTTATTTAGCACTTTGTTGTGGTCTTGTAGTCGACGTGTAGAGTAGACTAATCATTTATTCATGATCGAGGAAAGAAGTGAAAGGTCAAATTTTTTTATTGCTAACTTTGTAAGTGGAAATTTCACAGTTTTACAATTTAATTACACAGTGTCACAAGAAATTTTTATAAGAAAAGAATAATACACTGCGTTACCACTTACAGTATGACAATTTTTTCAACAAATACACAGCCTCTTTCACTTACGTTGTGACAATATTTTTTATGAATACACTGTGTATCCACTAACAGTGTCAATATTTTTATGTATACACTGCATTTTGCACTTAGAGCCTGATTCAGAGCCGGACGCTATTTGCGAACGGTCGTTCAGAAAAAGGGGCCGGCTATTTAAATTGAGCGCTCGCTCTTTGCGGTCTGTTGACGCCTCTATGTGTGAGCGAGCGAACGAAACATGTGCTCGCTATTTTGTAAAGACGCCCCCTGGCCGTTCGCATCATACATCATCTCCGCTATTTATTAGATTAATCGAGTACATCGAAAGGCGTCTGAACTGCTTGCAGTGCTTGTGGTTGGATTTTCCTACCGCAATCATGCGAACAGTTCAGGCTAAGAGACAACCAAGTGACGTGGCCGATGACGCTGCTTTGTTAATTATACACACCCTTAAAACGCCTGTTTTGACCGTTTGTACGCCTGCGTTCGGATCTCCACTCCCCATTTTCAAGCATCTTCCCGTTACCACCCACAAACGCCTCATTCTGTCACTCAAATTAGCAGGCACTCGCTATTTTGCGAGCGCACAATTTCTGACCGCAATGACTGGTTGGTGCATGCGCATTATGACCCATACGTATGCGCAGATGTGCGAACATCGCTCGGAGCGAACGAGCGGCTCTGAATCAGGCCCTCAGTGTGACAATATTTTTTACAAATAGTAAAGGGAGGGGGGTTTTAACCCCCTATTGTTCCTCAGCACACTGAATTATACTTGCAACAATATATGAACACTATATGGTAATAGAACTTCAGAGATATTTTTCGCATGCATTTGCAAATACATGGGAAGCTGCTAGGCCACGTCACGGCTTCTCTGTCACTAGCAGTCCCTAACACTAAGGGGGTTCAGGGCCGGGGCGCAGAGCACCCCAAAACATGTCCAGCCCAGGACCCCCCCAGGGCATCACACAAAAATGGAAAAAGAGTGACAGTGCAGTGTAAAGTATAGATGTGTGCAAGTAGTTAATTAGTTTTGAAAAAGGTTAATATATATGCGAAAAAATTACATGAATAAAAAACAAACATGAAAGGTGATGTGAAAAGTAACTATGTGTATTAAGTGGTGATGCCCTGAGGAAGCCCAGCCAGAATAGCCTCAGGGGCCCTACGCCCAAACGCTCACCCCAAGTGTAATATATACCAATTATAAGGCCTCATAATAAAGGCACATCAATATATTTTGACAAATGTAAGGCCTCATGATAAAGGCACATACATAAATGCATCTAAATTGAGAGCCAGCTTACCTGGGAGTCACCCCTGGGAACTCAAAATAGCACTACTAGAACCAGCATGCCCTTCTAATGCTGGCTCATTCATGCATCTCATGACTGCAAATGAAAAAATGGCAGCTGCTTAATCAATGGACACTATATAGTAATAGAACTTCAGAGATATTGGTTGCATGCATTTGCTAGGCCACGTCATGGCTTCTCTGTCACTAGCAGTCCCTAGCAGCTTTCCATGTATTTGCAAATGCATGCAACCAATATCTCTGAAGTTCTATTACCATATAGTGTTCATATATTGTTGCAAGTATAATTCAGTGTGCTGACGAACAATAGGGGGTTAAAACCCCCCTCCCTTTTCTACTTGGTAGGACCCCTCCCTTTAATGTACCTGAAAACTACTACCAGATTGATTGAGCAGCTTCCATTTTTTTTATATGAATATACTGCGTTTTGCACTTACAGTGTGACAATATTTTTTAATGAATAGTAACAGTTACAACCCTGCAGCCCCTGCCCCTGGATGGACACAGCAGCCCCTGCCCTAGATGAACACAACAACCCCTGGATGAACACAGCAGCCCTTGTATGGACACAGCAGCCCCTTGATAAACAACACAGGCAGCACCCCTGCACAGCTACGTTGCTGATAAGTGTGGCTAATGCGCGCACACACACACACACAGAAAAATAAACACTTATTGATTTTTTTATTTATTATTTTATTTTTTTGCACTTGGTGGGGAGAGCACCCCTGAACGAGGCAGCAGCCCCTTGATAAACAACACAGGCAGCACCCCTGAGCAGCCTTGTTGCTGTTAAGTGTGGCTAACGTTCACACACACAAAGAAAAAAAACGCTTATTGATTATTTGATTTAAGATATTTTTTTTTGCCACTTGGGGGGAGAGCACCCCTGATCAAGGCAGCGGCCCCTTGATAAACGACACAGGTAGCATCCCTTTACAGCTACGTTGCTGATAAGTGTGGCTAATGCCCACATACACACTGACAGAAAAAAACACTTATTGATTATTTGATTTATTTTTATTTTTTTGGCACTTGGGGGGAGGGCATCCCTGAATGAGTCAGCAGCCCCTTGATAAATGACACAAACAGCACCCCTGCACAGCTACGTTGCTGATAAGTGTGGCTAAAATGCACACACTGACAGAAAAAAAACACTTACTGATTATTTGATTTTTTGGGGGCACTTGGGGGGAGAGCACGCTTGAATGAGGCAGCCGCTCCTTGATAAATGACACAGGCAGCACCTCTGCACAGCTACATTGCTGATAAGTGTGGCTAACGTGCACACACACAGAGAAAAAAAACACTTATTAATTTATTCATTTTGTTACACTGGGGGTGAAGAGCACCCTTGATGGACAAAGCACCCCCTGGACAACACAGCAATACCCCTTTATGGACTTCAGTGACACAGGACCCACTGAAGCCCCCCTCTTCTGTCTGTAGCACAGCTCCTGGTATGAGTTAACACAGCCTTTATGGACAGCAGGTAAAGCCCAGCATAGCAGCCAGCCCCTATAGACATTGGACAACAGCCAGCACCTATGACAAGTTGACAACCCCTATGCACAGCAGCCAGCCCCTATGCCCCTCACTTGCATCCTCTTCACTCAGTCTCCACAGCCAGAATGAAAATGGCGGCGAGCACGGGGAACCTTTATACAATCCAAAATCCATGAAAATCCGACAGCGGAATAATGACGTTTTGCCTCGCTTTGAGATCTGAATCAGGCGGGAAAACCCGTGCTGACTCAGATCTCACTAAGTTTGAGTGGGCTCATATCTATACCCCGTGTTTTGGATCTGTATCTCCTTGTGTTTTGGATCTGGATTTGCCAAAACCGCCCCTTGCGTGTTTTGGTTTTAGATCTGGATTTTTTCCCAAAAATTGATAAAATCTAATAAAATCACATAATACGTTTTTGTTTTGTTCCTATACAGTTATTAACCTCAATAACATTAATTTCCACACGTTTCCAGTAAATTTTGACAACTTCACAATATTGTTTTCATCCTGATTAGGCCCAAAATTTCCATCAAGCTAGCTCGCTGACTAAGCTAAGCGGCACCAGTGGGCATCACAAACACATGGTAGTTCAACTTCCAACTTGGCACATCAGGAAACAAATGTTTTTATTATTCAAGAGGCCTGAGGGAGTTGGAGTATCTATGTAGTTGAAGGCAGGGACAAGAAGACTTGATTGGTAGTAAATTTTATTTCATTTTTAGATTCTGAAGCAAATTTATGAGGGAGAAGGATTAGCATTTACAAAAAATATTTTATTCATTCACATCAGTCCTTGACCCAGATGAATCTATGAGCGCTATGCCTGCTGCTGCTGTTGCTGGGAGTCGATTTTTTTTCATCCCAGAATGAGACCAGGAATGCTACTAGTATTGCTTTAAAATTGATTGTTAAACAATCCTTTGCAAAGATTCCACTTCACTAGAAAAACATTTCTCAACCTGTACAGGGACATTAAAAAAAACGTAATTAGTGGCCTCCAAAATGCCGTTCACTTAAACACAGATATGTGAACAAGCCGAACAGAGCAAATGCAGGATTTAAGGTTTAATTCTTAACTTGTGTCTTTCTTGAGAATGATTTTGTGCCATGCCTGCTGCTGCTGCTGCTGGGAGTGGATTTTCATCCCAGAAGGGATGAAGACATTGTGCCTTTCATCCCAATGGACACAGATCTGAAGAGATTCAAAGAGCTGTTGGTAAGCAAATTGTCAGCTCAAGTGGCACTTTATTCAGTGGAGGCTTCTCTTTAAGTTTCTCCAGCAAGTGCATCTGCCAAAAAACACTAAACTTTCCCCCCCAAAAAAACTGGGGATGCAGATGAGTCAACACAACCAGGTATTTTTGTTTTGTGCCCAGGCATGACAATGGTCTTTTCCTTATCATGGGCAACAACTGTTTCATCGACTGGTGCCTAATTTACACAAACAACTTGCTCATCAACAACATCCTCATCATCAACATCCCCATCATCAACATCCTCATGATTAACATCCTTACTAGTATCAGCTACAAAAATATCCTGCTCATCCTGCATGTTTACTTGTACTTACATCATCATAAGAGGCAGAACCACCAGTCATAAATAAAGGCCAAAGCCTTAGCCATTCCTTGCCACTTCATGTGTTGAAATTAGCATGTTGCCAATTGTATGTCTTTCTGCAGCTAACTGTCCCTTTAATGTTTTCTTATTTACCACTGTAAAATATTGGTTCTTGATTTTAGATGCCCTGACTTAAACCCTGTATGCCCTTGGGCAACGACTTTAGTAGATAATGTAGATGGACTAGTGTCATCATGACTGGTGGCACTGGCAGCAGCTCCAGCATTAGTATGTGGTTCCTATTCTCCTCTCAAATCTCAACTGATTGTTCTTAATATCAACAAACACAAATGAAGTGGGGTTCAGCACACATGTCAATTTGTACCAATTTTAAATATTACAAAGCGGTATAAATGACATACAGTGTCACAAGATTTTTCATGAATAAGAAAAGAATAACACACTGCGCTGCCACATACAGTGTCACAAGATTATTTATGAATAAGAATAACATACTGCACTACTACTTAGTTTCACAAGATTAAATATTTATGAATAAGAATAACACACTGCGCTACCCTTTACAGTGTCACAAAATGAATTATTTAACAATAAGAATAACACACTGCACTAACACTTAGTGTCACAAGATTAATTATTTATGGATAAGAATAACATACTGCGCTAACACTTAGTGTCACAAGATTAATTATTTATGAATAAGAATAATACACTGCGCTGCCACTTACAGTGTCACAAGATTGATTATTTATGAATTACACACTTTGCTAACATTAGTGTCAAAAGATTAAATTTTCATGAATAAGAATAACACACTGCAGTACCACTTACAGTGTCACAAGATTAATTATTTATGACTAAATATAACACACCATGCTACCACTTACACTGTCACAAGATTAATTATTTATGAATAAGAATAACACACTGTGCTACCACTTACAGTGGCACAAGATTGATTATTTATGAATAAGGAAAACACACTGTGCTAACACTCAGTGTCATACGAATAATTATTTATGAATAAGAATAACACACTGCACTAACACTTATTGTCACAAGATTAATTATTTATGAATAAGAATAACACACTGTACTAACAATTAGTCTCACCAAATTAATTATTTATAAATAAGAATAACACACTACGCTACCACTTACAGTGTCACAAGATTGATTATGTATAAAAAGGAATAACACACTGTGCTAACACTCAGTGTCATAAGAATAATTATTTATGATTAAGAATAACACACTGCGCTAACACTTACAGTGTCACAAGATTGATTATTTATAAAAAGGAATAACACACTGTGCTAACACTCAGTGTCACCAGATTAATTATTTATGAATAAGAATAACACACTGTGCTAACAGTGTCACGCAATTAATTATTTATGAATAAGAATAACACACTGCACTGCTACTTACAGTGATTTCATTATGTTTTATATTTTATGTTATTTAGCACTTTGTTGTGGTCTTGTAGTCAGCATGTAGACTAATCATTTATTCACAAATGAGGAAATAAGTGAAAAGTTGAATATTAGACTGCGCTACCACTTACAGTGTCACAAGATTAATTATTTATGAATAACAATAACAAACTGCGCTACCACTTACAGTGTCACAAGATTAATTATTTATGAAGAATAACACACTGCGCTACGACTTATAGCATCACAATACATGGATGATAAACTGCGGTCTGGGCGGCAGTGTCACCAAACAACAATAGCGCAGATACGTTTTTTTCTTTATTTTTTGTGTGTTTGCATTAGCAACTTAACTGCGCTATTATTGTATGGTGACACTGGCACAGTTTATCGTCCACGTATTTGTGACTCTGCACTCGCCAGAAGTGCTTTGTTGTCCATCAAAAAGGGGTGCTGTCTGTATTGTTCATCAAGGGGCTGCTGCCTCATTAAGGGGTGCTCTTCCCCAGTGTTAAAAAATTAAAAGTGAAATAAAATTAATATTTTCAATCCACAAAAAAAATCTATATATCTTTTTTGTGTATATGTGCATTAGAAACTTAGCTGTGATTATTATTGTTTGGTGACACTGCTGGCGAGACCACAGTTTATCATCCACATATTTGTGACTCTGCAGGTGTTCTGTCTGCACTCGGCAGGGTTGCTTTGTTGTCCATAAACAAGGGGTGCTATCTGTGTTGTTCATCAAGCGGCTGCTGCCTCCTTAAGGGGTGCTCTTACCCAGTGTTAAAAAACAATATTGTTCGGTGACACTGCCGGTCAGACCACAGGAACCATACCAGTCTTGCAGCTGCTGCCAGCAGTCATGATGATGATGCGTTTGTCAACATCATCTATGAACGCTGATGCCCAAGGGTTTAAGTCAGGGCATTTAAAATCAAACAAGCAATGTTTTACAGTGTTAAAGAAAAAAAAAGCTAAGTTAGCTGCAGAGAAACAAAAATTTGTCAGTATGCCATTTACTACACGAAGTGGCAAGGAAAGGATAAGGCCTTGGCCTTTATTTATCACTGGTGGTTCTGCATCTCATGATAATGTAACCATTCTCCCTGTAAAAGTGTCAAAAAAAATCCTAAAGCAAATGAACCAACTGTGTGCTCTGAAAAGTCACAGAACCCCGAGGAGAGTCCATGTGTGTCTGCAGTTGCTATGTGTGAGCCTGACCTTTCTAATAATGTACTTGAAGAGGATCTTCCTTCCACCATTTGTGTGCCCTCTGCAAATGTGGGGATGAGCATCACAAGTCAACATGCTGACGTAGAAATCAAGAATGCTTCTGTGGAATTGCACAAGGAGGAAGAGGAGGATATTTATGTAGTTGGCGCTAATGAGGATGATGAGGATGTTGATGATGAGAGTGTTGATGCTCAGGATATTGTTTGTGTAAATCAGACAACAGTTGTTACCCATGGTATGAAAAAGCCCATTGTCATGCTGGGGCAAAAGACAAAAAATCCAATTCTCATGTGTGGAATTTTTTCCACCCAAATCCAGACAACAGTTGTCAAGCCATCTGTAACATTTGCCAAGCAAGAGTGAGTAGAGGTAAGGAACTTAACCATCTAGGAACCTCCTCCATATTACGTCACTTGAAGAGCATTCATCAAATTCCAAAGTGTTTGCAAAATTCAGAAACTTTGCCTAAAACTTAACAATCTGTCCAGCGTAACCTAGCTGCTCCCTTCTCTCTGTTAGATCCAAGCGCCTGCAATCTCCACCACCAACACCTGCATCATCAATATCCTCAATCGTGAACAAAAGTAGTCCTGCTGCATCCAATTTCAGCATGACTGACTCCTCTCCTATCCGTGATTCCTCAGAAGGATCCTTGAGTGCTACGCCGATTGCTGTTGATGCTGCTACTGCTGGGGGTGGATCTTCATCCCAGAAAGGAACCAAGAAGAGTACTACTAATAGTAATTTAGAAAAACAATTGACAATTACTGATATCCTGTTCCATAACTGGCTTGGATACAGCTTCTAAAGCTTCTATTTTCTTTTTCATAAATTTTAGTTTGCGTCTGTCTTCGTCTATGACTATCAGCAGGAAATCCATGCTGCATTTATTCAGTACCTCTATGGACTTCCTGCAGAAATCAGGATTAAATCTTCTAGTAGTGGGTGTATTCTTCACCCAGAAACCCCAGGGAATCACTTGATCTCTATAATAGTTGGATAGGGCTATGCAGTGTAGTAAATAGCCAGTCTCCCTTTTCTTTAACTTGAGTAATTGATGGTATGTGTCCTCCATATCCTGCAATTTGTTTGCAGTAAGCCATTGTTCTTTAAATAGAATATTTTGAACTTCTTAATTTGTGAAGCTATGTGACACTCCCTTCGATAGTGTAATGCCCCTGTAGCCAGCAGGGTCTTCTTGCAATGTAGTTGGATTTGGAGTTGTATTATCTATCAGTGCTGAGTTCCCTGAGTTGTAAGGACCTTAACTACAGGGTAGGTTTATATGTTCAACAGTGCCTTGTTCCAAGTGGAGCCCTAATATCACAATAGATCCAGATGAACCGGCACTCTTCACTTGCTGCTTGAGTGCCTTCTGTATATATGTAATGGAAAAGTAGCAGAAGAATTAGCGTCACTCCAAGACATATTAATCCTGTGAATGTAGTTTATTGGATGCCACAAAATGATGATGTTACAGAGTTACATGGACCCTTTTATCAAGGCTAGCAATGCAAAACAATCAAGGTAACTTCTGAGTAACAAACAGATACAAACATTATTCTTACCTTAAGTAGTGTTGTATTTCCATTGAGCTGGAGCAGGCTGTGCCAGGGGGGAGATGCAACGTCATGCTCGTGACCAGCAATCCCCAGCCGATGACATCACCCTGGCTTGCGTTGGCTACCATGGTAACCTGTCCCACATAGAGAACAGCAGAAAATTGGTCCTAATTGAGAGTGTCAGAAAAAACTGACATTTGGAACTTTAGATTACTCCCAAGTCCTCATTTATTTTTTTGCCCTGAAATTTGGCATGCAGCATCGAGTGACAGATCTACCTGCCCATGCCAAATTTCAGCTCGGTACCACCAATAGCTTTTGAGGTGTAGCCCCTTAAACACCATGCACCCCCCCAGGAAATCCCTATGGTAGAATTCAGTTTTTTTTATTCAGCTTAACTATAAGGGCACGACTGTATGCTTATAATATATATATTGGTCCAGGACATTACATCCTTTTGTTCTTGCTGGAAAATAGCACTATATATATATATATATATATATTTAACCAAGTGTATGTATGTATATATCTATATATCACAGGTCAACGTTTCGAGTTTAATGTAAAACTCGTCATCAGGATATACTCGAAACGTTGACCTGTGACACATCTGCCATTGTGATTTATTGAAGACCGAAGAGTGACACCAATAACTTTGTGTACTTACCCCTATGTGTGCACCACGGCTACTACTTCATTTGTAACAGGAGTGCCTACACCTTGGAACTTGTATATATATATATATATATATATATATATATATATATATATATATATACATATATATATATACATATATATATATATATATATATATAGTCCAATATACTGCACTTGTTTAAATAAGCATGTTCAGTGACTCTGACCTCTGCTGCTTCCGGAGCTCTGAGCTCCATGTGTGCGCTGTGCAGGTTGCTGTTGATGCTGCCACTATGAAGGATAAGGTAATGTGTGTCCTGCATTCCATTCAGTTACTAATATCAGTATTGTTGTGCTCAATATTGAGTCTGTTTAAATGATATATTGCTAGTATATACACTTTAGTTTACATGCTTTGGTTTTAAGCAGCCTGGGTTCAAGCATATGAGCCACAGTATATTGTAAAATGTTTATATTATCATTAGGACTGACATTGTACCCTCAGTTTATATAAGATGTTGCTCTATGATATATACTAGTTTGATGATATTGGTATAAGTGTATACTTATGTGTTTTCTATTTATATACTGTCTGATATTGTTTGGAATTGCTTTAGATAGTTATGCACTCTGGGTGCTTTGTCATATAAGATGGTGTTTATTTGTTTGGCACACATATATGTGTGTTTGAATATATGAACACCTGTTTGGTAAATATATAGGTTCATGTATTTTCAGATTCACATCAGGTGCTTGCATGGCCATGTATGCATGTGTTCACATATATGATTATATACATGTACATTTATATTTGCATATATCTTCATTTGTTCTTTATAGGTGATGTTAACACGTCCATATCCTCATTGTGCCAGGCAGCGATTCTGATACAGTATGTTGAACATACATATGATTTCGACGTATGTAATGATTATTTGCTCATTATCTTGTAGGATGGGGCCAGATAGACATTGTCACCATTTCACTTATTATGTTTTTTTGTTTATTCATTTGTAGATCTATAAACTTGTGATTTGAAAGACACTAGTCTTGAAAAAGGTCATAAATTGGACCGAAACGTCGACACAACCAAATATGGTGTCTGACTTTAACGTCTAAAAGTTTTTTGAAGAAAAATGTCTCAATAAAATCAATAATTTTTAAGTGAGTGCCTTCATCTGAGAAATTCACAGATATTTCTTATATATATATATATATATATATATATATATATAGTTTATATATATAGTTTATATATATATAATATATATATATATATATATAGTTCAAAATAAATATATTATATCTACTGATTAGCTGTTTACTACGTAAGATATAGTGACAATGAAATCTTTAGCAATACAGTTGAGCTGTGTATCATAAAAGTACCTTGACAATCTGCTAATATATATTTACCAGAGAGTTTACACCTTCAATGCACACTTATTTTGATATCAAGGAAATTTTCCTCCAGGTGGTGTGCTTCATTAAATGTGTAACTCTTCTGAAGCACTTCGATATTAGGGAGAGGTGGTGAGAAAAGTATCGTTATAATAGGAACTCGCTGACAACTTTTGAAGTGACAATTACCAGCAGTCTTTTTACACATTTCTGTGACTGATCGTCGTTTGCTCAGAATTCCACAGACGTGTGTGAATCTTTGCCTACAGTGTTACATGTGTTGTATGTTAAAAAGTAAATACCACAAAGCTTTACATTTGGTTGCTGTAGAATAAAAGAAGAGAGAGGCAATGGAATTACAGCACTGTGTAGCCACGGCACTTCATGACAGAGAGTACTGTCTCACTTTGTCTGCAATTTATGTATGTCTGTATTAGGAAAGGTCTTTTGTTTACCTTAGGTTAACCCATATTACTTTCTCTATGAAGCTGAATACAGCTAATAATTTTCTGTGCCACCATGATTTAAAACTGGCATACACTGACTGCAGAAATTTTACCCTTAACTCCTATGTGTAGTATAGTGGATGGTATTGTAAAAAATATACCATTAGGTACACCATTATAATACTGGATAGGAACCCCTTTGACCACCAAAGAGTCTGAATTTTGCATGAAATTATTTTAACAAGGTACTGAACTCATTTAGTACAGATTCTGTGCCTGATTCAGGTTGGATCGCAAGGCAGCGGTCGTACGCAGCCAGACGATGTTTGAAATCTGCGCATGTATATAAGACGCAGTGTGAGTGCACAAACTGGCCACAGCGATCGGAAAGCGATCGCAGTGAGCACGCAGAGTCTTCACACAATGATTGACACGAAGTGACCGATTGAGGGTGGTGACGGGGAATGGTCAGAGAAACACAGACGTTTAAGCGCCGTTACAGGGGCGAGCTTAATTAAGCTCCTGCGATAGGTCTAGATGGCGACAGGAAGTTTAGCAGTTTGTGCGGTAGGGTTAGGTCAACCACAACTGTGTGGATAGTTCCGATGTTACCGATGTTTTAGCTCACTTGCAGATGCATGTCATTGAAAGTGGGCGGCCTTATACAGTGGTGGGCATCTTGGTATAGAGCTGCGGTTGCCGTGCGATTACATTCATTAGCATATTTTCGCAGCGAGCGGGGTGCGTGCGAACAAAGCTTTGCAAACCAACCTGAATCAGACCCTCTGTAGACATGATAGCACCTTACACTTATGCAGATTTGTTAGCTGCACATTCATGTGGTGACCACCACATTCCAATGGTGCTCTATTGGACTGAAGTTTTTAGAGACTATGCAAGCCATTGGAGTACACTGTTCTCTTTGTTATGTTCGTGGAACCAGCTTCAGATGAACTTTGTGACATTGCTCCTGGAAGAAGCCATTAAAAGCATAGGCAAATGCAGGGGGGGTTCCATCTGCTTGGAAACCCCCCTCCCCAGCACACATCGTGACCACAAAATAAATAGTAATATAATACAATGGACCTCATTCAGAGGCGGTCGCAAGAAGCGATCGCTCTCTCTGAATGAGGGCGGGTTCCTGGTCGCAAGGACTGATCGCAATCCCTCCTGGTCGCAAGCTAAGCTGTGGGTTACCACCCACAGCTTAGCTAGCGACCAGGGTGATGGTCGCGATGGTGATCACCATCGTGACCATCGGGGCTTGCAACAAGACCCTAAGGTTGGGTCTGGGCACTCGCAAGCAGAAAGCTCCCCAATGACATCACTGATGATGTCAGTGCGGCTGCCCACAAAACAGTAGGTGTTCCTTAAGGAACGCCTCCATTTTGGAAACCACCCCCCGGCCCACCTACAAAAAGGGGCGAGCTGTTGATCAACATTGACAGCTGCCCCTTTTGTAGCGAGCTCCGGAGTGAGAGAGTTTCTCTCTCACTCCGGGGCTTGCGCACACGCAGTGCAGCCGCTGTGCATGCGCAGGGATACCCATCGACCTTCTAGCAAGCACATCGGTGCTTACGACCAGGTCTGAATGACACCCTATGTTACTAGTGCTGCATGTTCTTCTCAGTATCACAAATTAAATGATTAGCACCACCTGTGAATCTTTTAAAATGTGTCAGCCAGTAATAAATATACCTGAGCACCAAATAGGAGATGTGGAAAACATGCACTGTTAGGGGTGCACTGCTATAGACCATCAATAGGGTTAATTATTAATACTGTATAATAATACACTATCCACTACATAAGGAGACCAATATGTACATATATGTCCAGGGCAGTGCTAGGTTCCTCTGTTGCTATCCCAGACTCCCGGACTTGCTCCCATGCTCTGGAATGGTGGCCACACCTGAAAAAAAACATTCTGCTCAGTCAAGATGGCCCTACTGCCGTATATAATGGCTTACTGTGATCACTGGTCCTGTATATGCTGGAATTATGCAACACAATATACTTTGTATGATGCATATTACAGCTGGAGAAGTGCTAATTATGCCCTCTTCATGGACTGGCCACATTCACTCTAAAATTACACATTTGGAAACACCCTTCTAGAAATGCTGCGTTTGCCACTGAGAAGATGTGTAGACTAAATCCATAAGGGAGGCACATGTTCAGCAACAATACTGAGGTAAGCTGTGACATTTACATGATGCTCAGTTGCTATGAAGGGTTCTAATATTTGGCAAACATTCCTCAATATTGGCAGAAACTATGTTAATAGGTGGCAGCGGTGTGAGGCTAGTCCACACTTTGAACAGCTTAACCAGTGATCGGTTTATTAACAGGGTGTGAGACAATACAGGGTTAATGCAGCATTACCCTGGTACATGCAGTATGATACAGATCCAGCCAGGAGCGGGTTAACAGGAGTAGAGTGTGGTGTGTGGGCTTTGCACAGTGGTAATAGATGCAGTGGTGGCAGTAGGACTTGTAGTCCCAATATTGGTGGTGACAAAATGGTAATCGGTGGCACAGCTACGTTTATATATGGCACAGTGACTCAGCAACACTCATGGGCATGTCCTAGCAGAATGGAGGAAGAAAAATGTGCAGTAAGCAACACATAACGCAGAAAGCGCATTGGGTCGGAGGTCATGAATGCACAGTGACAGTAGCCTTGTTACTATGGAGACAGCAAGAGCGCTCTCCTCCAACACTCACACCATTAGCCACCAGCAGCCTATACTGTAGACATATGGCAGGATATATTCATGTTATTTACGCCAATGTCTTTCAATATGAGCTGCATGTGATAGAAGAAATCGAGATCTGTCAGCCCAAGAAATGCTTTCCAAATCTTCAGCTGTCTTATGCTGACCCAGGGAACCCACTCTGAACTCTGTGGTGCTTACGGGGATGCGGTGGCAAACCCAGTGATCAAAGGCCCTCATTCCGAGCCGTATGCTCTGAGCAGAGCGCACGCTCGGAATGAGGGCCGCCCTCCATAAAAATGGAGCGTCCTCCTGGACGCTCGTATAGCTGTGGGTCACCACCCACAGCCTATACGAGCGTGCAGTTTGATGGCCGCGATGGTCGTGACCATCGCGACCATCGAAACTGCGAGCCGGAGCCTGCGGTTGAGGTTTTCAACCGCAAGGCCCGGAGTGATTTTGGCTCTATCAGAGTCAAAATCACTCCCACTGACATCTCTAGTGATGTCAGTGGGACGGCTTCTGACGGGAGGCGTTCCCTTGGGAACGCCCCCGTCAGGGAGGCACGCCCCCGGCACGCCCACCAAAGGGGGCGTGCTGTCAATCAACATCGACAGCACGCCCCCTTTGATCAGACACAACGAGCGAAGGACTTTCCTTCGCTCGTCGTGTCTGGCGCATGCGCACGACGGAGCTCCCTCCGTCGTGCGCATGCTCAGTGCAGACCATCGACCCACTTGCGAGCGGACAGCCGCTTGCGAGTGGGTCTGAATCAGGGCCTAAGTCTTGTATAAATAGATCTCTCCTGCTAGCTTCTGTGATCCACAGCAGCATCAGAGGACGCAGCATCAGATCATCTGCAAGAACATCAGCCATCTGATTAACCCGTCCCACAGGTTACACAGGATGGTTGGCGTTTTCACTTTGCCAGGGCCAGGGAATCTGCCGCAGAAGACTCAGACCATGGACTTGGCACACCTACTAACCTTGTCAATCATGCTGCAGCTTGCGGGCACTGTGAACGATCTCTAAGAAGGAGACCTGCACATGGCCAGTATTGATCCTGCACATGCGCAGATCTCTCACCATCGGTGTTGTATGCAAACCGTCAGGATAGCGTAAGCAGCTGTGCAATACCGTTCAACTCAAATGCAAATGCAGCAGGAGGTGTCTGAAATAGCCACCTCCTTGCTGCATATGTGATCCAATCGCAACCATTGCACCCATCGGTCACAACAGTTGTGCAAAATGATGCAAAAAGAAGCCCACTGCAGGCTTCTGTGATCTTCTCCTGCAACCAAAGATGCAGCACCAGATTAACTGTGTGAACATCAGACATCTGAGTAACCCTAAGGATGTTCGATAAAGTCACACTGCTGGGGCCAGTCAAGCTGCGACCAAGGACGCAGCCACTGGCTTTAGTATGCCCAGAAAATGGGGCAGACACTCCCCCGTTTTCTTGAACATTGTCGAACGCCACCCCCAAATGCCAGTGTCATGTCAAACATGCGCCGACTTTAGGGGTACTGTGAGCGAGATCGCAGGCACAGATGTGCACATGCGCAGATCTACAAACATTAGAGATGTATTTAAATATTGAATTTATGTAAATCTCTGAATCAGATGAGATAAGACAGACGCTAAAATAGTTGATTATCTTCGAGTGCTTTTGACTGTGACTATATTTAATGCTTAACATTTATTTTAAAATAAGACACTGCTGCTCTCAATATACAATGTTATGTAATGAAGAGAGCAAAGCTGTGTCATATGAATACAGCATTTCTGTCTACTCAGACTTTGGGTCTGATCCTGAGTCTTACGTCTTACAGTATTAAGATACTCACACAAATGGGCAATATTTACTGGTCTATGCATGCATCTGAATTGCACCGCGGATGCATCCTGATAATGGCCCTGATTCAGGCCTGCTCGCTGCCGTTGGCATCTCGCTGGGTTTGTGGGCATTTTTTATCTATTTATTTATTTTCTCCGGCCACTCACAAAGCTGTGAGAGACCACCCACAGCTTGTGCGAGCAGCCAGGAGACCATCACGATAATCGCAACCATGGGCCTTGCGACGAGATCCTACGGTAGGGTCTAGGCTTCCGCAAGACCAAGTGGACTTCCTGCTCTAATAGAGCAGGAAGTCCACTACTGACATCAGTAGTGATGTCAGTAATACCTCCCTGCAAATCTCAGGCATGCCTGTATTTGTCCAGCCACCCCCCCTACCCATCCACAAAACGGGGCAAGCTGTCACTCACCATCGACAGCCGCCCCGTCTTGTTGCGAGCTCCGTAGCGACTGAACTTCAGTCACTCAGCAGAGCTCAAGCATGCCATATGAGACACATGCGCAGTCAAAAAACATCAGGCCGCTTGCTAGCGATGTGCGCTCATCAGCAGGTTCTGAATCAGGGCCCATGTATGCAGATAGTTGGAGTACAGATTTGGATGCACAGTAGCAGAAATGTAAGGGACGTTCCTGTACGGTGACTGGGGGAATTGGGGGTGGCAAAAAAGACACACAGAGATGTTGTGTCTTATGTGAGTGTCGCTGTCGTGTCACTGAAACCCAGATCTATACAAAGCCGCCCTACCGCTGACATAAGAGGCCATAGTCAGATGGAAAAACCCCACCTGTTATGGGGGCAGGCAAAACTTTTGATAGTGCAAATGATGGTGGCATCTAATGATGCACCAAGCTGTATTCCAGCTCTATGGAAGCTGACAGTGGGCATGCCAAAGTGTGGTAGGTACTTGGGGAGAAAACAAATATGTCACAAGGGCCAAGCAAAGGTGAGTCACAAAACTAGCCAAGGTCTGTTATACGAAGAGGTCTCATAATAGCCACAGGGAATATCAAAGAGATGAATCAGTAAATGAGCCGGTTTATACGCTGGAGCAGTGGATCAAGACAATAGTATATGGTGCTGGAGCTAGATAGAGAGCCTAATATTCTGGCAACTTACAGTAGCTTGAGTTAAGTTTAATAGGGAAGCCGCATTTACATTACACACCTCTGTGATGTCAGCAGTTACATGACCGCAAGACTAAAGATATATAAATGTCACTCATCACTATAGGAAGAGGAGAATGGCACAAGCAATATTAGCAATATTAGCAATGTTAGCATAGAGCACAAGAAAGCAGCATGACTCCAGCCACAAGACACTATCACAGCTGGTAAGAGCAAACTGGGTGCTCTATGGGCCTGATTCAGAGCTGAACGCTGTGACCAGAGCGCTCGCACTGAATCAGGGCCCTCCTCCATGAAAATGGAGCGTTCTCCTGGACGCTCGCATAGCTGTGGGTGACCACCCACAGCATATGCGAGCATCCATGATGATGGTCACGATGGTCTTGACCATCGCGACCATCGGGCTTGCGACGGAGACCCTGCGGTAGGGTCTCGCTGCCGCAAGCCCTGGAGTGATTTTGGCTCTATCAGAGCCCAAATCACTCCCACTGACATCACTAGTGATGTCAGTGGGGCCGGCTTCAGACGGTAGGCTTTCCCATGGGAACGCCTCCGTCTGGCAGGCATGCCCCCGGCACGCCCACCAAAGGGGGTGTGCTGTCAATCAACATCGACAGCACCCCCCCTTTGGTGCGAGACCCCGAGCTACGTATTCCTCGTCGCTCGCCGGGTCTCGCGCATGCGCAGTGGGGGAACATCGACCGCTTGCGAGCGTCCTGCGCTCGTGAGCAGGTCTGAATGACCCCCTTCTATGCAACATTTTGTGACATTCTATCAGACAAGGCTAGAAGGAACACTGGTTAAATGGAAATTTTAGATATTGTTCCTTCTAGAGCCATATACTGTAGTGAAATGCAACCTCTGGAGCAGAATCCCAAAATGCAATCATAGAACATGCTATGGCATTATGAGAGGAATCGGTTTGTAATCCTGGTGACTGAATCAAACACCGACAGTGGAAGACTGATGGATGAAAATATCCAACTGGGGCTTGTAAGCACCCTAACCCTCCCCTCTCCCTACCCTTACCCTAACCCTCACTTAGTGGTGCTAACCCTAACTTCCCCCCCTAGTGCCTAACCCTAACCCCCCCTTCCCGCACCCTAAAGTTAACCTTTCCGGGGGGGTGCCTAACCCTAACCTCTCCCTCGTGGTTCCTATCCCTAACCCCCCTTTTCCTTGCCTAATCCTCCCAGGGTGGTGCCTAACCCTAAGATCCCATGGGGTTTCCTAAACCTTACCACCACCCCCCATGGCTACAGCCTAAGACACCTAGCTTACCTTCGTTCGGTCTGCTGGGCATTGGTATTTCGTAGTGGGGCTAATGATAGGCGTCGGGATTTCGACGCCTATCTTTAGTCCCATGTCGGGCTTTCAGTGTCGGTATTCCGTTGGCTGGGATGCCGGCCGTCGTAACCTGACTACGGAGCCTATTTATCAAAGTGAATTTGAGGTAAATTTCCCGAAAACACGTTTTCGGGGGTTTACCTCAAATACTAAGTATCCCCCGGATGTATGAAGGAGGGACCGCAGCAGCTATCTCCGATACCTGCTGCGATCCCTCCGTTGCCGCCGGCAGCCGCATCCCCCATAGGTTTCTATGGGGGATGCGATGCTACAAAATGTATCAATATCGGGAATGCGAAGCATTCCCGATATTGGCCCCAGCAGCTAATGCTATCTAAAGATAGCGTTAGCCGCTGTAGTCTATGTGGACTCACCGCATATCAGCCGGCGGACGGATCTGCCAGATCCCTCCGCCGGCAATGGGCGACGCTCATGTGCAGTCCGCGGGACTGTGCATGCGCAGAAGCCCCGACCGCCCTCCGGAGACATCGCAGGGACGGGCTCTTTTCGGAGCCCGTCTCCCTGCATGTCCCGGATAATAAATCCGGCAGATAGGATCGCATTTTGCAAGCGATCAGGGGCGGTACTGCAGGCCCTGATCGCATTGCAAAATGCGATCATTAATAAATGGGCGCCTACATCCCCTATGGGATGACAACAAATATTTTGTAACATACTGATTGTGGAGAAAAAGGATTACAATATACCCAGTACAAGAGGTGAAGAGTTTATACATTTATTCTGTTAGTTGATTTCATTTAACACATCTAACTTAAAATCTCCCTTTTGTGCCTAAAAATTAGAGATAGTGGAATGAAACGGTACCTTGTATCACCACTGAACCATATTTCAATTAAATTAATCTCCTATGACAATTCACCCGAAAATACCTGAATTAACAAGCACAATGCAATCAATAATTTGTATAATTATGACAGCTGTTAGTGCTAAATAGCCTATTAGCAAAAATTAAAGAACGGCGTAACAGGATCAGAAGCCGTTAAGAATCTGATAACGTGTTTAATTGAAATATGACAAGGACATGTAATGTGGATTAAATTAAGCTCTCTCATAAGAGGCTGTGCACGGATAATTGACTTACTAATGATTAACCCCACAGCTGCCAAACAGCATGTGGAGTTATTGCCAAAAATTACAAAATAAAAAGGAAGGAATTAGTATCAATTTTAACAAAGGGACAGACAGTTATATTTCTTTCTTTTGTAAAGCCTCAATATCTACAATAAATGGACAGATATAAATATATCGAGAACAATATCAGTCATATAAAATAGCAACTATTGAAAGGGAAGGGGCTCAGTATGACAGTCACAATGTTGCCAGTCGTTATTTAAACACCACTATGTCTACAGGTACATAGGGCCTGATTCAGATTAGAACGTAAACCCGATGGTTTACATACCAATCCAATTGTTTGGGGTCTGCACATGTGCAGAATGGGTCCGGTGATCTAGCTCACAGATCCCCCCAACTGCAACATGATTGACATGCTGCAGAATTTGGGTGTTGGAGCAGGGTCGTGTCTGGGCTCCATTCCCAGAAACGGGAACATGCCACTCCCATTATCCGGGAGTGCTGAGGCCTGGTTCTGCATCGGTGGACTCCTGGCCTTGCAAGCTGAAGCTTACTCAGAATGGCCAGTGCTGCCGCCATCACTACTTTGGGACTGTGCAATGTCATCCACATCTAAATCAAGCCCATAATGTCAACACCCAATGTTAAACCTAACCCTACAATGTACTGATGGACCCAAATTAACAGAACATATTACTTATAATAATTTCCTATTTGTAAAAAATAACTATGGGGTAAATATTATGTCCTGAATGAAGTACAGCTAAAACACGATGGGAACCCTGCAGTTCCGTGATGTTATGGGTCAGGATTTTACAGTTTGCAAGTCCCTATATCTATGATGAGTGATGTGCCAAAAGAAGAGTTACAATATCTACAACTAGCTTGTCTTATTTTATACCCAAAGGAATTATTGGGCGAATCTTATGGTTTGATAAAATTTCAGGTGACATTTGTGTCCTATTTTTCCTTTCATAATTATGGGATTGTTAAATACTGTAGGCAGCTCAGGTAATCAGAAGGAAGCAGGCAGGTGAAAGCTGAGGACAAACAGGTTTCTTTGGGGCAGGACAACTGCCCAGGGTACCGAATCTGTAGGGGTCCCAATGGTTTTTGTAAGACAAAAGATTGGTTATTATGGAGTCAATGCAAATCTGGATAAATATAGTTGCAAGCAAAATAGGAGAGGGCAATGTGTTCAGAGAGAACTGCGCAGTTCCTTCTCCCCCACACTATACCTTTTGCTGGCAGTGCCATCTTTCCAGTAATAGCTTTACAGAGATGGTGCACAGGAGCACAATGAATAGCCTTTGCTATCTCCTGTGTCATTGTCATCTTCTGAAAATATTGCATGAAAGATGGCACTGTATAGAGAGTGGGTCACTGCACGGCATAGTGAGTTCTCGATGCACTGCACACCATTAATACGCTATAGATATGTCACTTAAGTAGTAATAAAATTTCTGTAAAGCAGATTTTGCAAGGGTTTATTTAAACTGCCGATCCTCCGTAATGTATAATATGTGACTTTGTTTTTCGCAATTCACTGCCCTGCATTTATCGCCACCAACATTCCTTAAAAGTTTTTGTTGCAAAAGCAGCAAAGACGTTTCTGATAATAGTTTGTAGCTGTTACATTTGTCTGCCTCACCACACATACTGTACTAGATTATGTAGCAGAGTGTTTCTCCAGTGAGTTATTGATGAGTGACTGGGACATAGAACACATGGTCATGTTACAGTAAACTCATGTTTGTTTGTTCAGTTCCTTAAACAAGCTCAAGAGTGTTAATACACTTGGAGGTGATGTATCAAACCTACTAAATAGGACAGGTGGTGATATTACAGATAGCTATCAATCAGCTTTTAGCTATTATGTCTTAGGATGTGTGATACACTGGGTTGCAACTTGTTTTCAGATAGTCTGTGTTTCTTTTTCATGATGTAGTGTGTAGAGTGTCACAGTGCTGTGCAGATGCACAGCACTTAGCTCCTCCAAGTGAGACATACTGTAGCCACCATAGTGAACACCGCTGTTTTTCCCCTGCATTACCGATGTATTGCTTTTACTGCAGGTACGCGTGTATTTACTGGCTGTTACCAATAAACTTGCACACCTGCTTAAGAACATTCTGTGTGGCCTAAAATCCAGTTTCACATTCCGCTGACACCTATTGTGATCACCCAGGTTCCACCAAAAGAGCATTTCAATAGTTTATGGGCCCAGTCCACTAATGTGACAATAAGTGTAAAGTATACAGGAAAGCTCCAGTCTTTGGATCAGTACACACAGAATGCACATGCAACAGCTAGCATGACTTACTCCAAAATAAGAGGATCAGTAATCCAGGTGACAATCCAAATCCTGATGAAGTAGATAGAGCCATGGGAACCATTGGCCTAGCTGTGGAACAGCATTGGTATTCCATAATTAATGAGAATATTTCAGCACATGACACGTGGATAGCCCTGCAGGCAGAGTATAAAGATAAAGGTCTGATGTGGAGGATAAACTTGAGGCACACACTGCACAGTACCAAACTGAGTGCATGCAGAAACATAAACAAAAACATTGAAAATAGAATAGGCCCCTTCATGATCCAGTGCAACTCTGAGAATTCAAATTATCAAACCAATTGGAGGAATGAATATGTATGAGTATGAGTATTCTGCTTGCATGCTACAATGTGTGTATATATTACAGTGTAAACTTTATGCACACTTAGCAATAATCATATACAAATCAAATAACAGTTTTATTAATTCATTGCACTCCTGAATAAAAGTATTCCTTCATTTAAAAAGGCTTTAGCATCTATTTCTCTCACTATTAGACCTCATTGATTAGAACTTAGTCTTCTGATTGCACTTTTTAATTGGGATGTCATTATTACACTGACATACAGAGTGTTAAATTGATTTCTCAGACCCATAGAAATAATACGCTACTTCTGCAAGATGAAAATCATAATAGATTATTGATGTATGTATGGCTTTCCAGTTGAAGGACACATTTCCAATGTCAAAATGTTCAATAGCTTCACTTTCATGCAAAAGGGCTTCATAATTAGTTGTATATTAAACTTTGTGTAATATTGATTTGGCTATTAATGCCAGTAGTAAAGCCCCTTGTTCTTCAGTGACATGATCTACAAATGACCTGAAATCTGACCTTAATTCTTATGCGTTAATGTTGGAACTTGTCTGTGTGATATTAACAATCCCAGTAATGAATAAAATAGCACTGTGTGGGATGCACCTTTAGAAGATTGGCATTATAGATTTTTTTTTCTTGACACCTTAAGCGCTTGATTTATTCAATAAAACTGCAAAAATTATAACTAGAGAAAGAAGCTTTCCTAATAAAACATATGCCTGGGTGGAAAAGCTCCTCCTCCGTGCCCAACCCTATTGCTCTAACTTTACAATACTCCTTTTAATCTTCTCACGGATCACATTATCAATAGCTGGGTTGTGGGTTCTGCTGCAGATAACTGATACACAATTCACCCACCAGCAGCATGTTTAGTGTATGGTGTGAAGTATCACTATAAACAGATTCTCTCTGGAATGCCTCAGGATGGCATTCAGTCACACTGCCAGAAGTACAATGCTTTGAAAAACATTGTGGGCTCTGCACGGTTTTGAGCTCACTCAAGTTTCTGTGCGACACAATACACCAAATTAGTGACCAAATGTCCTTTACGGTAATGAAAAGCGCACACTGCTACACACATTAGTGTAGAATTGGGTGCTGCTCTCTTTTCACTGTTTTCACCATGGCATGATATATGAGATAATGGGGGCACTTATCTCTGTGGTAAGAGGCATCCTACATTGCCAAGTATCTTAGTGCAGCAATGTATAAAAAATAGAGTCATCAGAGATGTATTACGGTAACTCTCCCCTCCAGCGCTGTACTATATTGCATCAGCAAAGTGCAATGTAAAAGCTATTGGAAGGGTCTGTTGTGCATGGGCCAGATCTGGAAAAATCACTAGATCTATACAAGAACAAGCTACGCATGTGTGAGAAGCTTGCAGAGAAGCCAGGATTGGTAAGTAAGCATAGCCCCATCCACAGTTAAAGCTATGAGTTATTAGACAAGTGATCATAGGCAAACACAGGGGGGGTTTCCATCTGCCTAGGCAAACACAGGGGGGGTTTCCATCTGCCTGGAAACCCCCCTCCCCAGCCCACACCATGACCACAATAGAAATAGGAAATAGTAATATAATGGAATTTTACTAGCGCTGCATGTTCTTCTCAGTATCATAAATGAAATAAATAGCTCCACCTGTGGATCTTTTAACATGTATCAGCCAGTAATAAATAACCTGTGCACCAATTAGGGGATTTGGAAAACATGCACTGTTAGGAATGTGCTGCTATAGAGCCCAATATGTACATATATGTCCAGGGCAGTGCTAGGTTCTTCTGCTGCTCCCCCAGACTCCCGGACTTGCTCCAATGCTCTGGAATGGTGCTCACATCTAAAATAAAAACATTCAGCTCAGGCAGGAAGGCCCTACTGCCGCATTTAATGGCTTACTGTGATCTCTGGTCACTTTTGTATGACGCATATTAAAGCTGGATAAGTGCTAATTATGCCCTCTTCATGGACTGGCCACACTCTCTCTTAAATCAAGCATTTGGAAACCCGCCTCTAGAAATCCTGCGTTTGCCACTGGCGATGACAATCTCTGCTTTGCATTGCTTAGAAAGTGGCTTATTGCTGTTATGAAGAGAAACCAAAGATGCTGCTAGAAAAATATCTCATGTCTCCTTGGTCTGCTTTCTAATACATTTTGGAGAACCAGTAATAATAATAACAATCACTTCATACATTTTCTCCTACGTGTTTCCTACTGTAAATTACTTGTAAAGGTATTAAAGGCAAGTGAGATGACTTACTTACTAAGGTCCATATTAGTTATAATGGGAAGCAGTCGGGAAGCCGACGGACGTAATACCGACCGCTAAGTTCCCGACTGTCTTATCCTGGCAAGTGTCTAATGACAGGTGTCGAAATCCCGACACCTGTCATTAGACCTACGTCGGGAGCCCGACACCCGGCTTACCGATCGAAGGTATGCCGGGCGATGGGCGCGGATATCCACGTGGGTAGGGGGTTAGGTTAGAGGCTCCCTCGCGGAGGACTTAGGGTTAGGCACCCCGCGGGAGGTTAGGGTGAGGCTAGGGGAAGGGGGGGTTAGGGTTAGGCACCCACGGGGGAGGTTAGGGTTAGGCACGCCCCACAGAGACTTAGGGTTAGGCTGCGGGGAAGGGGGGGTTAGGTTTAGGCACTTTGGGGGAAGCTTAGGGTTAGACACCCCTAAAAGAGGGTTAGTGTTAGGGGGTAGAATTAGGTTAGTTTATAGTTACCTTTGGATGTTCGGGATCTTCACCCCTGCCGGGCTTCTGCTGTCGGGATTTGAACCGCCGGCTGCATACTGATTCCATTTAGTATAATAAGGGGTGCATTATTCCTATTTATACATATGTTTTCCTAACATTTCCTAAAGTGGTTTAGGAAACAACCTGCATTAGCACCTGTTACCCAATGCTTTCCTTACCGGTGCAAGAGCTGCGGAGTTGTACATGCCGCTGTTTTCCCTGCGGTTATATGGCTTCTCCTAGATGGCAAATGGGTCTATGTGATGCTGCACTGGGGGAGGGAAGACTAATCGGAAGCCACAATCATTTATATTACAATTTATAACTGGTCCTGGCTCTCACATGCCCCATCCACAGCAACTTTAACATGATGAGCTTAATTGCCCTTCCTATTAGATGGTGATGCAGCTGTAATTATCTATAGGGTAAAAAGCCTAAATTAAAATAATTTTATGAATATATTATTATTACATTTTATTTATAGGGCGCCACAAGTGGTCCGCAGTGCCGTACATACAGGGTACACAGAAAATTACATTACAGTACAGTAACCAAAACACAAGCAGGGCCAAATGAAGGCTTGTGGGGGTCCTTGGGGGGAACTATGTTGTGGGGGCCTCCCCGCCACCTCAGGGAGCCTAAACCCTAAGCCCCCCACCCCTGGTTACTTACCTTCTGGCTCTGTGTTGTGAATGAAGCAGCACAGCCAGCACTTCATAGAGTGCAGAGCGGCTCCTGAAACCCGACATCAGTGATCAGCATCACAGACATGATGTGTCACGTGAAACTGATGAGGGGACTAGGGAGCTGCTCTGTGCTCTATGCGGCAGCACTAACTATGCTGCTGCAATCAGAACACAGAAACACGCGGCAGCTCAGCCCCCATCTGGGAACGGGGGCAAATGTAAGATTTTCTTTATATATATATATATATATATATATATATATATATACACCCTCATATTACCAACAAGCAGCGGCACTCAGACTGTTCATAAGTTTAAATAGTGTATTGAAACAAATGTACAATCCAACGTTTCGGGACACACACGTCCCTTAATCCCATATATATATGGAGGGGTCAGGGAGGTAATGTAGATAGCTAGTGGTGAGTATGGAGTGGTCAGGGAGGTAATGTAGATAGCTAGTGGTGTGTATGGAGGGGTCAGGGAGGTAATGTAGATAGCTAGTGGTGAGTATGGAGGGGTCAGGGAGGTAATGTAGATAGCTAGTGGTGAGTATGGAGGGGTCAGGGAGGTAGTGGTGAGCCACCCAGTAACCTTTGCAATGATAGTCATTTGTGGGTAAATGAGACCACTACACATGTACTAACATTATGCCACACTGTAGTGCCCCCCATATTATGCCACAATGTAGTGCATCTACATTATACCACATTATAATGCCTCCCACATAATGCCACACTGTAGTGCACCACGCATTATACCCCCTGTAGTACCCACACATTATGCCAGTGTAGTGCATCTACATTATACCACACTATAGTGCCCCCTAACATTATGTCACACTGTAATGCCCCCCACATTATACCACACTGTAGTGCCCACACATTATGCCACCTGTAGTGCCCATACATTGTGCTACACTGTAGTGCCCACACATTATGCCACCTGTAGAGCCCCCACATTATGCCACATGTAGAGCCCACACATTATGCTACCTGTAGTGGCCACACAGTGTACTCACCAGCAGCAGTCTCAGGCAACAGTCAGAGCAGCAGTCAGAGTAGCAGTCAGAGCAGCCTCACAATGAGTCACTCTGTCACTCCCATGAGGCTGCGCTGCTGCTGGGTCAGATGAGCATGTGATGGGCTCCTCCAATCAGAGCTCAGCACATGCTACTCTCTTACCCCACTGCAGAGACTATTGGGAGTTATTACCCAGTAGTGCACTGCAGTGCTGAGCCTGAGTCTGGCTGCACTGTGCTCTGTCCTGGCCCTGCGTGTAGCTGCCGTATGGGTCAGTTACAGCCTTGATGACTGCCCAGCAAGCACCTGCACTGCTACTGCCATAGGAACGGTGCTGTAAGCCACACCCCCACGTCGGCTGGCATAGGTCTGCGTACGCTAGTGGAGGGGGCCCCTATGAGTGTGGGGGCCCCAGTACAACCATCTCTGTTGCGCTCCCCCTTAATCTGGCCCTGAGCACAAGTAACAATTAGCAACACAATTCTCCTTACACAATACAGCTGGGAAGGTGAAGGCTGCATTGAAATGCTAGAGAAGATGGATCTGAGACAGCAGGGAGGAGGACCCTGCTCCTGTGAGCTTACAATCTAGGATTGTGATGTTTGCTCTATTATTGGGCAGGAAATTGACCCAGATTGACCATGGTCTCTGTTCTGACCATTCTCTGAGTAGTTAATATGTTCTCTTCATGTTTGCATGGGTTTCTAACTGAAAGTATACCTATCAGACTGATCAAGGGTTATACACTGAAGCAAAACTAGGCTTGTATACTGGAATTAAACTCCTTGTAATAATCATAACATTACTGTGACTATTGTGAGTAGCCAATCAGTCAGCTAGTGGGAGGTGGAGCTGAGCCGTAGGAGTCTTTATGTGCATGATGTGCAGGGACCCAGGACTCTGAGTTTGCTGATGATCCTCCCCAGGGCTGACTCTACCATTAGGCAGCTTAAGGCAGTTGCCTAGGGCGCCATAATCTGGTGGCCGCACTGAGTTTGCCTACCACAAAATTGTACTTAATGCAGGTGGCAGTTGTGGAACTTAAAAGATGCACTTTCATCTGAGGGGCTGGGAAGTGAGTATTGATGGTGGTTTGTGGCAGTAGGTTGAAGTTTTACCTAGGGTGCTGAGAAACCTTTCACTGGCCCTGACCCTCCCTCCCTTCCATGATTTCTTATCTCTTTGCAGTGCCATGGCAGAGGAGTCTGGCAGATAAAATAATATGTGGTGCACAGTATGTACACTCTTCTTCACTGTGGCATGGTGGCTGTTAGCCTCTACTTCGGAGGCCAGGGACTCCATGGGTGCAGAGCTGGATTAAGGCTTTGGGGGGCCCGGGGCACTTAAGACAGGGGGGCCCTAAAGTCTAAAATTAAAATCATTCATCATCAATCACTAGAGAGAGAATTACGGTACAATTCGGTGGTAAATATTAATATTATATATAGCATATAGGTATCCTGTAGAAAGGAAAAAGCTGCACTCCACAGACTTTTAAAATAGTTCAAATTTGTTTAAATAGTTACCGATATTTCAAGACCTCTATGAATCTTTTCCTCAGGGTACATATTTACACTAATTTAAAAGTATGTGGAGTGATGCTTCTTTCTTTCTACAGGATACTGTACCTATTTGCGTCTACTAAAGTAGGAGTGCACTCCGGCATACTGTTTCTTTTCTAGAGTGCCAAACTTCACATTTAAAAAAAAGTGACTTACCGATAACCTACATCTCCAACTCATTTAGCCAACTGAAGCCATGTCACTTTTGTGGCATCATAGGCATTGTATAACACAGCGCGTTTGCTGCGTGCTGAACAGCGATGCGTTCCACCCGGGGCACGCAAACCCCTGCGCACGTGACCAGTGTGTGTTAGCCAATGGGCGCTTCAAAAGAGAGTTGCTATGCAACATGATAAATACACAATCTCGGTATAAAGAAGCAGGGATAAGCACTCAAAAAAAAACCTGTATAATCCAGGCAGACTATCTTGTCCAGGGAGTAAAATAATATAGGGACTTGGCCATAGGGACACACAAACCAATCTCCAATTATTGTGTTAAAGTACAAGCATATCACTTCTAGCTATACCAGATATATATATATATATATATATATATATATATATATATATACACACACACATGTACATATACTGTGTGTGTATATATATATATATATATATATATATATACACACACACACACACACCTATCTATCTCTCTCTATAGCTCTATATATAGATATATATGTATAATATTTAGATATATATATATATATATATGGAGAGAGAGATTTATATATAGATTTATATGTATATGATATAGATCTATATATATATATATATCTATGTGTGTGTGTGTATATATATATATATATATATATATATATATATATACACATAGATATATATATACATAGATAGATATATATATAAATCTATATAACAAAAATTGAGCTGCCTAAACGAATAAGGTATGTCACTGACTTACCCGAACACTGGGACAGACAGTGCACAGACCAGGCTCCCTGCTGTCGTTGTTGAGCCCAGTGCCCGCTCCTCAGTGGTGAATAAGAAAGGAGGCCAGAGTGGAGGACCGGCGCAGGCAGTCGCGCAGCGTCATGAGATGGGATTGAGTTCATGACGCTGACGCGGCGCCGCGCATCACATTGCCAATAGAGAGTATGCGCAGTGCAAGCATCTGACCTCTGCCGGTGGCGCCCACAGCCCATTCAAGTAAGAAAGACGGGGGCCAGGGCCGGCGGTGGAGGCGATGCAGAGTCTCCACTTGGAGCCTGGCTTTCTGCCGCGGAAACGCGGCAGAAAGGTGCTTGGTGCCCTGAGCACTCGGGGCCCCTCTGAACTTCGGGGCCCAGCACAGATGTGCCCCTAGTCCCCCCTGTCGCCGGGCCTGGTGGCAGTGGGCCCTCTCCGAGAGGGGGGCCCGGGGGTACATGCCCCCAATGCCCCCCCCTTAATCCGGCCCTGCATGGGTGTCACCTTATTGGCGTGGATATAGAGGAGATATTACCTTCTAGCTATGCATATTGGGGTCCAGGGGCTGGCTGGCAACTTTTAGCCTGGGGGGAAAATGCATGCAGGCGGCCCTGGCAGAGGAGTAGCGTGTAGTCAGGGTGCCCGAAGAACGTGCATGCTACGGCGCCTCCCCCTCAAGTGTTCCAGGGAGGAGGCGGGTCCATATGGGATTAATGTAAAGTAAAAATAAAGATTAGGGGAAGCCCCCTGTCATAGTACCCATATGCAGTGCCCCCCTGTGCCCAAGGAGAGGACCCCCTTATGCAGGGCTCCAGTAGTGGCCCCAGTAGTGATCCCCTATGCAGTGCCCCTTATACAGTGCCCCCAGTAGTGGTCCCTCCTGTGCAATGCCCCTTATGCCTCTCATATAGTGCACCCAGTAGTGGTCCCCCCTGTGCAGTGCCCCTTGTGCCCCCAGTTGTAAGCCCCTTATATAGAGCCCACAATAGTGGTACCCCCTATGCAGTGCCCCTTATATAGTGCCCCCAGTAGCAGTCCACCCCCCATGCAGTGCCCCCAATAGTGGTAACCCTTATGCAGTGCCCCTTAAATAGTGGCCCCAGTTGTAGTCTCCCCCCTATGCAGTGCCCCTAGTAGTATTCCCCTCCCCCTATGCAGTGGCCCTAGTAGTAGTCCACTCCCCTTGTAGTGCCCCTAGTAGTAGTCCCCCCTTGTAGTGCCCCCAGTAGTAGTAGCCACCCCCTTGTAGTGCCCCCAGTAGTACTAGTCCCCCCCTTTTAGTGCCCCCAGCAGTAGTAGTCCCCAGTAGTAGTAGTCCCCCCCTTGTAGTTCCCCCAGTAGTAGTAGTACCCCCTTGTAGTGCCCACAGTAGTAGTAGTCCCCCCCTTGTAGAGTCCCCAGCAGTAGTATTCCCCAGTAGTAGTAGTCCCCGCCCTTGCAGTGCCCCCAGTAGTAGTAGTCCCCAGTAGTAGTAGTCCCCCCTTGTAGTGCCCCCAGTAGTAGTAGTCCCCCCTTCTAGTTCCCCCAGTAGTAGTAGTCACCAGTAGTAGTAGTCCCCCCCCTTGTAGTGCCCCCAGTAGTGGTCTGCCCCATGTAGTGCCAGCCGACCCCCAGTAGACACACGTAATTTAAAAAAAAAACCACTTACCTGAATCCCCGCTCCTGCCACCGCTATCTGCTCCTCCGTCTGTCCTCCAGGGCCGGGCCGCTCTGCATTATGGGAGAGACATCATATGAGGTGATGATGCCTCTCCCTTTATTCACTGCGGGAGCTGGAAGATGGAGAGGCTCCTGCAGTGGGCGCAGCAGCAGCTAATTAGAGTCTGACAGACTCTCATTGGCTGCTGATCAAAACAAACACACAGCTGCCGGAGTCAGCGACTGTGTGCAAGTCAGTGTAGCGCTGACTGAACTCCGTCCGGTCAGCCCTACACAAGTGGTGCAGTCTGTGTCACAGAGACACAGACTGCATGGTGCTACGGCCCGGGGGGCACATGGCACCCTGCCCTCCGGCCCAGCCCACCACTGTTGTGGCCATTTTGACATCTTAAGGCTACTTTGGTTATAGAGCCTTTAACCTGATTATACTGTAGGAGGCTGGATGATTACATCCCGATTGACATACTGTAATAGGCTACTACTACGGTTGTAGAGCATGTTCCATTAACATATAATATATTGATCTACCTACCCCCTTATTCCTCGCCACCTTTTTCTGCTCTTAATGTTATCAATATACTGATGACCAATTTAACTCCATATACAGTTGTTGTATCTTTAGTTATTAGTGTTAAGTTAAGTTGCTACTAGGGTGAAGTAAGGTGTTTTTGAAAAGAGGTATAAGCCTGTTTCTGCCATAAGTCAGTGGCAGAACTATGGGAGACAATGGAGGCGCCTGCCGCCTTGCTCCAGCTCTGAAAGGGGCACCTCATCCATTGTCCACAACATATTCACCCCACTTAGGGCTGTAACTATGTACCTGGAGTGTATCGTCATGGCCCTTCACGGCACATGAAAAGCCACCATACACTAGTGGAGAGGTCCGTGTCAGACCATCAGCTGCTGCCTTCGTCTATCTATAGCCTGTCTGCATGCGATTTGCTACTTTACAGTGTCAGCAACTGTGTTGGAGGGGAGGCACCAAATTAAGGTAACTGTGGCCTCTGTCTAGAGCAGAGGTTCCCAAACGCGGTCCTCAAGGCTCCCCAACAGTTCAGGTTTTAGAGATATCCATGGTTGACCACAGGTGACTTAATTAGTACCTCAGTCAATTTGATTTAACAACATGTGTTCAACCATGGATATCTCTAAAGCCTGAACTGTTGGGGAGCCTTGAGGACCGCGTTTGGGAACCTCTGGTCTAGAGCGTGACCATTGCTTGTGCAGGCAGTATAATGGAGCATACACATGGTCAGATTTGTCAGATGTGTCAGAAGAACGATTGAGCAATTGAATGATTTGAACGCTCTGAATGATTTGATGAACGATTTGACCAACAATTTGAACTATGAATGATTTTGGACTGTACTAAAATGAATGGAATCGTCCAAATCTGACTGCAAACTCATCAGATGTCAGATATCGTAATCTGACCATCGGGAACGCACATTGTTCATCGTTCAGACATGTCAGATATGTCATATTTTCCTTCAGATATGAACGATTGAACGATTTTTTAAATCATTATCATTCAGATTTGAAGAAAAATCTTACTGTGTGTATGCGCCATAAGTTTCACAGACACTTTGGAAGTGCCAGGCATACTGTAGAAAATCAGCAGTTCCCAATGTAAAAGCTCTTTAAATAAAGATTTTTATTTTAAAAAAAAGTGTCTCACACAGTTTGAAAACTGTTAGTTGTATATTCAGTTACGCTCAGTATTAATGGAATCGGTATGAAATACCGCCGGCGGTTTGATTCCCAGCAGCGGCAGCCCGACACTGGAACAGATCCCAGCAGCGGCAGCCCAACAGCGCTGGAAATCCTGATCATCGTAAGGTAAGTAATGCCTAACCCTAACCGTCCCCCCAAGTGCCTAACCCTAATCCCCCCTGTAAGTGCCTAACCCTAACCCCCCTTCCCCGCTGCTAAAACCTAAGTCCTCCCCCACCACGGCTGTCGGCTCGCGGTGCCCAGCATCTATTCCATCGGGGTGATGGACGCCAGTCTTCCGGCGTCAGTGAAATGAGCGGCGTCTACATCTAGATGCCGGGCATTTCACCCTCACTGGGATATGACAGTCGGGAAGCCGGCTGTTGGTATAATGTCAGCCAGCTTCCCGATTGCATCCCGTGTTAATAATGTCCCTGGAGTACTGTGTATCATCTGTTCACTGACTGAAAATGACCCTATGTTTTTGCTTGTGTCCATTTTAAAATGCTGCACACATAATCATAGTAATGTAATAAACTTCTCAGCAATTAAGGGGAATCAATCACTCCAAGTGTACAGAATTACCTTCAACTTTTATTTTGTGCGCACTCTGATAGCAGTGAAATGGTGTCCTTGTGGTTATGCCCAAAAGGTCTAAAAATTCTGACTCTGAGATATAAGTCAGGATGTCACTTGGTGTCACTGTGCAACAATCAAAGTTTTCAACGTTATGCTGGGATAGTGATGTCACAATTAAATATGTCTCAATAAAGTTTATTTTAGTCACAAAAGAACTCATGCAGCCATAAATACTTGGTTAACCATTGACAAGTAGTCATCATGACTTGCCCAGAATGCCCTTGGGCAGCTAGTACACAGTGAAAGAGCTAGTAAATTATCACAATCCCGCAGCTCCCCATGCACTCTGATGGATACATCTGTACTTTTATGAACGCCTCGCCATCTTTACGCATCACTGATTTATATCTCTTTTCAACCACATAATCCCTTCCCTGATATGACAAAAGTCTCTGTATTTTACACTTTTTTTTAATTAAACTAGAACTGCAGTGTGACCTTTTTCTGTATTTATTGTTGTGACCACATGAGACAAAAATGGAACGGCTGCTGGAACAAAACCTCACAATCATAAACTGGATTGAAAACATTGTTTACGCTTCCATTGCTGTGAACAGCAGACTGCCCCTATGAGTAATAGAGGACAGCAGCCAAAATGATGTGGTCACACACCGTCACCATAGCACAGCCTGGTGCAGCTAAAAAATTTTATATCTCCTTTGTGAGAAGGTCTGACGGAGATTACAAGAATCCATAATAGGTGCTTATTTCATTATATTGGGACGGTTCCAGGAAGAAAGTTATTGATAATTACTGAGAACGAGTCTGGGGCTTGAGCTTTGAAATTCAACATTTGGCATTTATGACATGAGTCTACCAAAGAAAAAGACGTATACCTAGTACAAAAGTACATTTTATTAGGTAATTCTGCTGCTGTAGAAAAACACATGCAGATGATTATATTATCTCACTGTCTGATATGAAACCATTGACAGTAAGAAAAGCTCATAAAATGCAATGCTCAGATGTTGGTTTATTTTTAGGTACAGTTAATGATTTCATACTGTTTATTTGTGGATCTTAAATTTTATAATCATTAATAACTGGATTTTAGTAAATTACACCATAGAAGACTACTAGAAGTTTTTAAATATGTTTTGCAAACAATTACTTGCAGTTTATTTGAGCGGTAACAATTTTTCGAACCGTTGGATAACCTAGACCAATGGTTTCCAAAATTTCTCAAAACATGGGGCCCTAGAGTATTAGAATATATGGTACTTCCTTATCTTTGCGGCCCCTGGTTACGCTACTTGCGTATCTTCACTATTCAGTGAAGATACGTAAGTAGCGTAAACTTCAGGAAATACTATTCGGACCCTTGCGGGATCGCTGCGCTCGCCATGCTGCAGGCACGGTGGCTCGCTTCGCTTGCCACATGGATTTATTCCCCCTCCATACCCACTTGGATGGTAGGGAATGATGTTGGATGGTAAGGAATGACGTTGGACACTGGCTTATAAACTTGTGTCAAACGTCATTCCCTACCATCCAGCGTAATTTCCTAAAGTTTACGCTACTTCCGTATCTTCAACACACATCCAGCAGGGGGCCGCAAAGATATGGAAGTACCGAATATTTTTTCACAGCAACATTAAAATTTCCTATTGATAATAATCAGCAAAAAAATGATAAAATAAGTAAAACAAATTGTGCTTATGTGTCATTCTTATGTTCAGTCATTTGCTGGTGGACATGGTTGCACTTCATACTTACATACTGTACATACAAAGGAGAGGACAGAGAAGCAAACATGGGGATACAGAGACAGAGGAATAAATATAGAGAGACTGGTGCACATACAGGTTTGAGACAGATATACAAATACAAAAATGGTATAAGGCACACATGGAGGGGCACCAGAATCATACAGAGGATGAGACAAATATGGGCGGAGACTTGGAATCGCATGAAGTGGGGCAGAAGAGGAGATGGGGATCCTCCTTAAAATTAAGTCTGCCAGGAGGAATAATAGAATTGAGGGGATGTGCAGGGCGAGAAGGGGATGTCAGGCACATACTAAGCAGTGAAGTCTGTATAAATAGCCATGCACTGCCTCTCACAGGTCCTGATTCTCTATGGATTGTTATTGCGATCGCAGCTGCGATTACGCACCCAGTACAACTGCGATAGTATGCTAATCCATTGTGATCACTATGCCCTCGCAGCACAACATAAGGATGCCCACTTTACCTTACACACATCCGCAATGTTTAGCAAGACTGCGAAACCAAATGTACAATCGAGTACCAGCGCAGCCTCATGCACCCTTGCACAAGGTCAGACCTTACTCAGAAATTGCTAACTTCCTTGCATGCTATGAGGCATGTGTAGGGGATCACAGTGGATAATTTATGCACGCCCGTGCAACAGCATTCAAACGCATTGGTATTGGCCGACCACCCCCCTATCACCACCCACAAATGGCACTTCCTGTCAATCACCCTGTAAAAGGGTCTGCGCAGTCCCATTCGCAGTGGCCGGTTCACGCATGCACACTGCGATGCATACTAATGCACAGAATGCAACAATCGGCCGATTGCGTGTGTATTAGCAACTACGATCCTTGCTGTATCCGGCCAGCTGTCATCAGGCAGCATATGGCCCTGCATAAACAAATGCTAGAAGAAATAAGTTGATTTGGGACTTGACCACCAAACCAACCCTGCAAGTGCTGCAGAATGCTTTTGACAATTTCTACTCTCCTCTGCAGCACAATCTAAACCTCATTTGTGAAGTAAAATTGGATTCATTGTGTGTCCATTCTAGGAGTTGATACATCTCCATGATACTGTGATATTATATGTATTTTTAATAAAACCACTTGTTATGATGATACCTGCATGGAATGGATATTCCCTTGTTTACAAATAGCTCATTATTTAGTAAGGAAGATTGCCCAACAAAGACATTGAAAATATTATATTTTGGTTTTAAAATACCCAAATTGACGCCGGAGAAATAACTTATTGCTATTATACTAAAGATACAGTATTGAAGCAATTTAAACTTACAAGCTTGTTGTTGTTCTGATGTACAGGGCCCTCCTTACCCTTTGTTTTAATGGCTACATTTACTTTGCTTGCATGTCTTCATTCTATGTCCTGTATTGCCAGTTGCGGGGAGCTGTAGAGCCCAGTTTTTCCCTTCAAAATATAATAATAATAATAATAATAATAATAATAATAATAATAATACTAATACAAAAATAAAATTATAATGCAAATTTATATCTGGCATGGAGCCTTTAAATTTGATTTAAAGGTAAGGTAGCACTTTCCCCTTACTTTTAGGAGGAGATGGCTTGCAAGGAATCCATTTGAAACAAACAGGCACTAATGAGTTGTATACAAAGTTACAAGCAAAATCTTTTTTGCAGCTTGAGGAAAGAGGCATTTGCAATGCCTTAAAAACAGAAACAATAGATGAAGTTGATACATTCCACAAGGACTGGCCACTTCCTAAATATCAATAACAATTCTGTAACAAATATAGGCCCTGATTCAGCATTGCATGTAAGTGCAATGCTGAACGCAGATTACAGATGGTCGAGAATCTGCACAGGTGCCGGCCCCATACTGCGCATGAGCAGTACAAGTCTGTGTGATCTCAGACAGGTCCTGATTCAGACCTGCTCGCTAACCTGCGATTGCTCGCTGCCCGGTATGCAAATTCCGCGATCAAACTGTGTGGTGTAAAGACACCCTCTATGTCTTAAGTAGCAACGGCAGTGAGCGTACGCAGGTGTATAAAGCCGTCCACCTTTCTCTCTTAGCACACGTCATCTCCAGGAAGTGTCTGATTAATCAGTAACATCGAGAGCCATCGGAGCTGCTCGCAGCCCTTGAGGTAGCCCCTACCCCACCGCAAGCACTGCAATCAGTTCAGGCTCAAATACAACCAAGTGACGTGTTCAATTACGGTAATTATGCACACCCATTAAACTCCATTTTGACGCTCAGACATGCCTGCATTCGGACATCCACTCCCCCGATCACAAGCACCTTCCCCTGTCACCACCCACAAATGGCGCTATCTGTCACTCAAAGTAGCGTCCAGTCTGTGTACTGTGAGCGCACGATTCCCGGCCACAGTGACTGGTTCACACATGCGTACTTTGAAGCATATGAATGCACAGATGTGCTATAATCGCTCCTAGCGAGTGAGCGCAGCTTAGCGACCGGGTCTGCATCAGGCCCACAATCCAGCAGCACACTGTCAGTGATTGACAGTCAGCTGAGGTTTCTGAGTGGGGAGGGGGCTGCAACTGCCTCTGTTGCCACTGTTGAGGCGGCAGGGAAAGGCCGGAATCTCTGTTGGCTGACAGAGTTTTCATGGCCTCTTTCCCTCATCTGCGACTGCCTGCTTGCATGACCCCATGGTCATTCAGCTGGCAGAGGATCACGTAGATGATCTTATGCTGCGTCCGAGGTCTGTACGATATCATGGTCACCACCCAGTTACCACACAGAAATGCCCATTCCTCTGAAAGTGTGGTCCATTTATGGATGGATCAGTCAATTTGCAATAGCGATCTCCGTTAGTAAATATAGAGCTGATCCTGTGCATGTGCAGTCTCTGATTTATTTTTTGTCTCATGCCCAGTATGTTGAAATCTGCCAGATGTATCCATATCTGCAGGTATGTCTGACTCATAATCAGGCCCACTGGCTGAGAATATTGTCATTTTAATAGGAATAAATGGAATGAGACAGCTACACAGTCAACTACCTTATCAACTCTCTGCAAAATCTGTTACACTCCGCCCCTGCTCTGCATGTGAACTCCAGTTAGGAGCAGACTGCCCAATTCTGATGCTGGCCTGTTCAGCCTATAAAGTTGCACCCTTTCATTGAACAGGGCCCTCAGCTGAGGACACTAGTGATGGCAATCAATGGGTTAGCCATCGATGGAGCTATCATTGATTAACATTGATGGCATGAAACCACTGATGTGGAACAAACGATGGTTTGCACTCATCAATAGCTATCCCTGCTCTCTTTTACCTGAATGAAGAGAGAGAATAGAAAACATTGCTGTCTGCCTTTGATGGCAGAAAGCCATTGGATCTCTGTCATCAATGTCAAAACCATTGAACATCAGTGGCAAACAATTGATGTCCATCCCTACAAGACACTGGTCTTGATATCATATTGTGACAGGGATCAGACCACAAAGATCACCAAACACAGCACAACCACCAACCAGTGAGCTACGAGCTATTCATAGTAAAAGAAAAGACAATTGGTCATGGCACCACCCAATTGGTCATGGCACATGGACCCCCTCTCCTCTCTGGGTTCCTTACCAGTATACTAGCTGTACGGACCTAATGGTGGCCCTGATGTCCAGTATGGCTGACTGCAGTTTGTCTACTACCACAATGTTATGCTTTGTTATGTCAGATTTAATCAAGAATCAATCACATAAATGGAGCAGCTTTCCCATCCATATAATACTCAGCAGTTACTTTATGTATGTATACACTGTAAGATCACAATAATTAATAATATTTTTATTTATATAGTGTTTTTCACTATTAAGACTCAAGATGCTTGCTATTTGAAGATCATCTCCTGCTTATTTGGAACTCTAGTATATAAGCTTAGCAGTGAAAGTGTTTCTGGTAAGACTTTCAAAGTGAATTATCTTATTGCTTATAAATACACAGGTCAATATCCAAAATGACATGGACGATATGCATGAAACAATAATAAGAGATACTTCTCTGATTCTTTAAACATACTGACACATTTATTCACCATTTTCTTGAGGGGTATAGTAGTAAAGAATGACATCATGATATGGGAGAAGTGGATTAATTTTCTTCCCATCAAAACAAATGAATTCAATGTTCCAGCATTGCTAGGTCATGGCAGCAGGAATCCAGACCTAAAGTATCAAGGACAATTCCCAGGGCCATTTGGATTTTTATTACATAAGAATTTCCTAATTATTTTAAAGTATTTAATTTAAATAATAGTGAGAACTCAACATCAGTACTAGTATAAAACTGAAATTTTATTTTTGAGAAGAGTGGGGGCGGAGGGCAATCCATGTATTTTCGTGTAGACCGAGAAATGTGCCTTGAATTATAATAAAACAATATTTTGAGATATATATATATATATATATATATATATATATATTATAAGGGCAGGGTCTTGCCCTTATATTAAGGCTGCATCTAAAAAAACAAATTTCTCCATAGAGAATTCCGGAGGGGGGGGCAGAGTGTTCAAGGGGCTACATCTCAGAAGCTATTGGAGGTACGGATCTGAAATTTGGCATGGCTGGAACTGTCACTGGGTGCTGCATGCCAAATTTCAGAGCAAAAGCATAAAAAAATAGGGTTTGTGAGTAATCTAAAACTCCAACTGTCACTTTTTTCTGACATTCTCCATTAGGAACCCTTTTCTGCTATAGTGTATGGGGGATTTTTGGGAAGCCATAACTCAGGGTAGGGGTGGAATTTAGACTTGGGGTTTGTTTTATTAGGTAGCTATTTTGCCAGGGTACGTGCTTTTGGGGTTCAGGTAAATTATAAAGTTACAGTTTTTAAACTATTACCTCAAGAATGCACCATTGTAAAGATAGGACTTTTCAACTTGTTGCGCAGCCTCAGTAGGAGCCTCCAGCATGTGTACTCACTGTGGCTTCACTTGGGCGCACAAAGATGGGCATCATTTGCGGGTGATAACGGCGCTGGAAAACACCAATCGTAGCAGCAGCAGGGACATGGAGGTGGCAGTGGGGACATCAGCGGCGGCGGTGGCATGGGTGTCAGCGGTGTCGGCGGTGGCGCGGGTGTCAGTGGCTGGTCGCGGGTGTCGGCAGAGCAGGTGTCAGCGGGACCCAGCAGCAGTGGAGGTGCGGGCATTGGCTGCGTGCCTGGATCTGAGAGGATCCAGTCCCCGCCAGCCATTCTGCTGAGTACGGCAGCGGCGCCCATTTAAAAATGGCACCATATTTTAAATGGGCACAATTGTTGTATACGGCAGAATGGCTGGCAGGGACTTGATCCTCTCAGATGCAGGCCCGCTGCCGACACCTGAACAGGTGATTTTCAAAGATGGCCGCCACAAGCCAATCATGACTCGCAACATCATTCGAGGTGGTGGCACCTGAAGAGGACTACAGAAGACCTGGGGAGGTGGCAGCCACCCCCCAGGTGAAGATGCCAGAAGCCCTGGCAGGTGGGTGCCCACCAGATGAAGACGCCAATGCCCTGGCGGGTTGTTGCCCACCAAGCGAAGCCACCAAAGCCCTTGCAGGTTGGTGCCCACCAGACAAAGACATCATAAGATCTAGTGGGCAGCAGCCATGAAAAAGAGCTGTCACAGGCTGTCGTTCACTAGGTGTAAACATCGAAGCCCTGGAGGGTTGACACCCGCCTGGTGAAGACGCTGAAGCCCTGTTGGGGTGGCGCACACCAGGCATAGACACCAGAAGTCCTAGTGAGAGGCACCCATGAAAAAGAGCTAACACAGGCTGTCACCCACTAGACGAAGACACTGAAGCCCTGGTGGGTTGGCACCCACCAGGCGAAGACACCGGAAGTTCTGGTGGTAGGCAGCCATGAAAAAGAGCTGACACAGGCTGCCGCCCACTAGGAGAAGTTGTCAAAGTCCTGGCAGGATGCCAAAGCCCTGCCGGGTTGGCGCCTGCCAGGAGAAGATGCTGGAGCCCTGGCGGGTTGGCACCCACCAGATGTAGATGCCAGAAGCCCTAGTGGGTGGTGACCACGTAAAAGAGCTAACACAGGCTGCTGCCCACTAGGCAAAGATGCCAAAGCCCTAGTGGGTTGGTGCTCTCCTGGCAAAGAAGCAGGGAGTCCTAGTTGGAAACAGCCATTAAAAAGAGCTGACAAAGGCTGCAGTCCACTAGGTAAAGACATCAAAACCCTGGTGGGTTGGCGCCCTCCAAGTGAAGATGCTGAAGACCTGGCAGGTTGGCGCCCGCCAGGCAAAGATGCCGGAAGTCCTGGTGGGAAGCAGCCACGAAAAAGAGCTAACAGGCTGCTGCCCACTAGGCGAAGACATCGAAGTCAAGGCGGGTTGGCGCCCGCCAGGTGAAGACGCCGGTAGTCCTAGTGGGAGGCAGCCACAAAAAAGAGCTGACACAGGCTGCCGCCCACTAGGCGAAGATGCCGAAGCCCTGGTGAGTTGGCGCCCACCATGCAAAGATGCCGAAGCCCTAGCAGGTTGGTGCCCGCCAGGCAAAGATGCCAAAGCCCTGGTGGGTTGGCGCCCACCAGGCACAGATGCCAGAAGTACTAGTGGGCAGCAGCCAAGTAAAAGAGCTGACAAAGGCTGCCGCCCACTAGGTGAAGACACCAAAGCCCTGGTGGGTTGGTGCCTGCCAGACAAATACGCCGAAGCCCTGGTGGGTTGGCATCTGCCAGGCAAAAACACAGAAGCCCTGGCGGGTTGGCACCCACCAGGCGAAGCCGCCAAAGCCCTGGTGGGTTGGCGCCCACCAGGCAAAGATGCCTAAGCCCTGGGGTGGTGGCGGCCACATAAAAGAGCTTAAAGGCCACCGTCCCTCAGGTGAAGACCTGTAAAATAAAATATTACAATATTAAAGTGTGTTGTGTTATTTTAATATTTTTTTTTTACAGGTGAACTACAGATAGCAGTGTGCCCTAATGCCCAGCATGCTGGTACTTGTGGTTTTCCAAGTACCAGCATGCAGGATGGCGTACTGGGACCTATAGTTCACCTGCAAAAGAAAATATTCTTCAAAATGCACCACATCACACAATCAACCTGGCACCCACAGCCCAGGGTTGTTGGGGATAGCCCCGGGCTATCAGCCTAGGTGCTGGTTCTGGAGAATACAGGGGGACCCTACTCATTTTTTTCCCCTGTATTTACAGAACCAGGACTGGATCAAAGCCCAGTGCTTGTTGCGCAACATACAGGGGACCTACATCATTTGTCCCCCGTATTTGGCAACCAGGGCTATTTCTGACTAGCCCAGTGCTGGTTGTGCTTAAATACAGGGGACCTATATGTCTTATGCCCCCTGCATTTAGGCACAACCAGGACTGGCTGCCTGTGTTTAAAAAAAAATAAAAATTAGCGTGGCCCCCTCCCCCAAAAATTAACCAGCCCCGGGTTATTGAGCCCCAGTACTGGTTGTGCTAAATTCAGGGGACAAACGACTTAGGGATCCACCGTATTAAGCACAACCAGCACTAGGCTTTTCAGAACCTGTCCTGGTTGCCAAAATATGGGGGACAACTACTGATGTAGGGGTCCCCCGTTTTTAGCGCAACCAGCACTGGGCTCTGAGCTGGTCCTGGTTCTGGAAACACAGGGGAAAAATGCATAGGGCCCCCCTGTATTTCCTAGAACCATCACTAGACCCTTTCTAGTGGGGGGGGTGATGCCACAGCCAGGGGAGCCCTTTCACCAGGCCCCCCAGCCCAAGCATCACCCCTGAACGCTAGTCAGCCCAGGCTGGGGATCCATGGCGAGATGGGGTCCCCCCAAATAAAGGGGTCCCCCTTGTCAGGGCACCCCAGGCCTGGGCTGATAGCCCGGGATATACCCAGCACCCCTGGGTGGTGGGTGGTGGTGGGTGGTGGGTTGATTATGTAAAGTGTGGTGCATATGACAATATAAATATTGTCTTTTCCTGTGGAACTACAGTTCCCAGCAAGCCTCCCCACAGGTATCGACATGCAGGGCATTACGGACTTGCTTGTACTTTTAGTTCCACAGCAAATGCAATATTAAAATAAACACACAACACACTATAGAAAAGTACAATTTTATTAAAACATACATGCACACACTTGTACTCACACATGCATACACACTACCTCACATACTCACCTATTTATCCCTCAAGCCAATCTGTCCTTTTGTCCAGTAGGTAATCCAATGGTGTACCTGTAATAAAAAATGTCATACTCACCTCTTCCTTTGCGTAGATCTGTCCTTTTCATTCCAAAGTAGGCAAATCCTGGGTCTTGGCAAAAATAAACACAAATTACCCAAGCCCACGGACATTAGTAGTGTCCTCTAAGGACACTACGACCCGAATGCGAGCTCTGTTGCGGGATTTCAGTCCAGAAATCCCGGTGTGGAGCGCTCATTGGCTGAGAGAGGTGAGCCTTCCGCCTCTCAGCTAATGAGCGGTTTTCACCATTGAATTCAATGGTGAAAACCGAGCGTACCCTGAAAAAGAGCTTAAAGGCTTTTGCCCTCCAGGTGTAGACACCATAAAAGTCCTGGTGGAGTGGCAGCCATGTAAAAGAGCTTAAGGCTGCTGCCCCCCAGATGAAAGTCCCGCTAAATAAATTATTAAAAAAAATGGTGTTTGTCTGTTTTATTTTAATATTTCTTTTGCAGGGGTACTATAGGTACCAGCAGGCCCTTAGTGCCATGCCTGCTGGTACTAGTGGTTCTCCAAGTGCCAGTATGCTGGGGATGCCTGCTGGGACCTATAGTACTACTGCAAAAGACAATATTTATATATTCATATGCACCACACAACACAAATCAACCCAGCACTCACCACCCAGGGGTGATGGGGATAGCCCTGGGCTACCAGCCTGGGACTGGGGTGCCCTGGAGAGGTGGGATCCCTTTAATGGGGGTCCCCAACTCCTCTGGGATCCCTGGCCTGGGCTGACTAGCAGTCAGGGGTGATGCTTTCGCTGGGGGGGCCCAGTGAAAGGGCTCCCCTGGCTGTGGCATCACCCCCTGCTAGAAAGGGTCCGGTGCTGGTTCTGGGAAATACAGGGGGGGCCTTATGCATTTTACCCCCTGTATTTCCAGAACCATGACCAACTCAGAGCCCAATGCTGTTTGCGCTAAATATGGGGGACCCCAACGTCATTTGTTCCCCGTATTTTGTCAACCAGGACTGGTTCTCAAAAGCCTGGTGCTGGTTGTGCTTCATATGGGGAACCCCTACATCATTTGTCCCCTGTATGTAGCACAACCAGTATTGGGGCTCCAAAGCACGGTGCTGGTTGTCTTCTAGGGGGCGGGGCTATGCCTTTTTTTTACACATTCAGTTTTTAACAGATGCGTAGAAGGATCTCACTGCTGCATTCGGGCATCTGTGACTTATTGACTTGATTTTCTCAGGTGTATACTCACTACCAGTGAGCCCTCTGTTGCCCACTGATGCTCCTTTTGCACTGCACCGCTGCCACTGCTCTGCACCACCGCTGCTGCTGCTACCCCACACGCCTACAGCCATCTCGCACTCTGCTCCTCCCAAACCAACCTCCTGTGTGCTGTCCCCTCTTCCACCTGCAATAGTGTACCATTTTGTTGCCCTTCTCCCCTGCAGGTGGCTCTGTTTGCTCATCCAAGCCCTGATAGTTAAAATTTTTTAAAAAAGCTATGAAAATCCATAAACAAAAAACTTTACAGTTTCACATGTCCCATTAAATTTGCTTAGTCATGATCTGAAAATTCACAAAACCAATTGATTTTCTGCCACTCAAACTTCAAAAAGCAATGAAATTACGATCATTAAGGCTGATGCCTTAATGGATGTGTTCTTGCGCAATACAGATATGGTATGCCATCACACCGTGTGGTTAACTGCAGATTCAGAACTCTCATAGAATGAGATTACTGTCACTCACAAAATGGTGGAGCTGCTAATTCACAGAATTGTGTGCTCATTGGAATACACACATGCAGTCTATGCAACTGAGGTCAAAGCAGAAAATAGAGCTGTGCAGATGGGATAAAAGTGGTGTGGATGGGGGAAGGAGACACATCAGCGTGGATAGGTGAGACACAAAGCCGTGTAGAGGAGGGAATGTTATGCAGTAAAGAGGGGGGTAGCCAAAGTAATGCAGATGGGTGGAAAACAGTGGTGCAGATGGGGGAAACATAGTGGCACAGTTTATGGGGACAGCGACGTGGTTGGGGGAAGAGAGTGGCATGGACATGAGAAGACAGAGCAGTGCAGATGAGTAAAGACAGATTGGTGCAGATAAGGGAATACAGACTAACACAAATAGGAGAACACACTACAGTAGGGATAGGGGAAGACAGATTAGTGTGGATGGGTAGGAAGACAGAGTAGTACGGGTGTGGGGAGGAGACAGAGTTGCACAGTTGAGGGGGACAGAGTGGTGCAGATGGAGAAAGAAAGTGAGCCACAGAGGAAAGGAAGACAGCAGCATGGCTTAGGGGAAGGCAGTGGTGCAGAAGGAAACAGAGTGGCACAGATGCAGGGTGGTGCAGATGGAGAAAGACAGAGTGGTGCAGATGAGAGAACACAGACTACCATAGTTCGGAGACCACACATCAGTAGGGATTGGGGAAGACAAATTAGTGTGGATGGGGAGGAAGACAGAGTTGTGCGGGTGGTGGGGGGAGACAGAGTTGCACAGTTGGGGGACCAGAATAGTGCAGATGGAGGAAGAAAGAGTGCCACATATGAGAGAAAGACAGCAACATGGCTGTGGAGAAGGCATGGATGCAGGGTTGTGCGGCTGGGGAAAAACATTGGTGTGGATGAGGGAACACAGACTATCACAGTTGGGAGACCACACAGCAGTAGGGATTGGGGAATATATAGCAGCATGGAGGCATATAGGGTTAAGAAAGTGTACATGCATAGACAGAATATGATATTTTTAAAAATAAGGAAGCTGAACGTGTATTCTAAATGAGATACATGTATGCAGTGAGAAGGATGTTGGAAGCTAGTGAGATTGTTTTGGTGATCAAATGGGAAAATTGTGGGCACTGAGTGGGATGTGGGAGCCATATAACTGCTCAAACCTCAGTTGCATAGACTGCATGTGTGTATTAAAATGAGCACACAAATCTGTGAATTAGCAGCTCCACCATTTTGTGAGTGACAGCAATCTCGTTCTGTGAGAGTGCTAAATCTGCAATTAGCCACAGGGTGTGATGGCATACCATATCTATATTGCGCAAGGGACACATCCATTAAGACATCAACCTTACTGATCGGAATTTCATTGCTTTTTGAAGTTTGAGTGCAGAAAATCGATTGGTTTTGTGAATTTTCAGATCATGTCTCAGCAGCCTCAATGGGACATGTGAAACCATAAGGTTTTTTGTCTATGGAATATATATACTGTATATATATATATATATATATATATATATATATACAGTCAGGTGCATAAATATTGGGACATTGACAGAATTTTCATATTTTGGCCTCTATTCACCACCACAATGGCTTTGAAATGAAACAAACAAGATGTGCTTTAACTGCAGACTTTCAGATTTAATTTGAGGGTAATTACATCCAAATCAGGTGAACGGTGTAATAATTACAACGGTTTCTATATGTGCCTCCTACTTTTTAAGGGGCCAAAAGTGATGGGACTATCAACTCAAAAGCTATTTCATGGACAGGTGTGGGCTATTCCCTTGTTATTTCATTATCAATTAAGCAGGTAAAAGGTCTGGAGTTGATTCTAGGTGTCACATTTGCATTTGGAATCAGTTGCTGTCGACTCTCAATATGAGATCCAAAAAGTTGTCACTATCAGTGAAGCAAGCCATCATTAGGCTGAAAAATCAAAACAAACCCATCAGAGAGATAGCAAAAACATTAGACGTGGCCAAATCAACAGTTTGGAACATTCTTAAAAAGAAAGAATGCACCGGAGAGATCAGCAACACCAAAAGACCCGGAAGACCACGGAAAACAACTGTGGGGGATGACAGAAGAATTATTTCTCTGGTGAAGAAAAACCCCTTCACAACAGTTGGCCAAATCAAGAACACTCTCCAGGAGGTAGGTGTATATGTGTCAAAGTCAACAATCAAGAGAAGACTTCAAAAGAGTGAATATAGAGGGTTCACCACAAGATGTAAACCATTGGTGAGCCTCAAAAACAGGAAGACCAGATTAGAGTTTGCCAAACAACATCTAAAAAAAGCCATTACAGTTCTGGAACAACATCCTATGGACAGATGAGACAAAGATCAACTTGTACCAGAGTGATGGGAAGAGAAGAGTATGGAGAAGGAAAGGAACTGCTCATGATCCAAAACATACCACCTCATCAGTGAAGCATGGTGGTGGTAGTGTCATGGTGTGGGCATGTATGGCTGCCAATGGAACTGGTTCCCTTGTATTTATTGATGATGCGACTGCTGACAAAAGCAGCAGAATGAATTCTGAAGTGTTTCAGGCAACATTATATGCTCATATTCAGTTAAATGCTTCAGACCTCATTGGACGGTGCTTCACAGTGCAGATGGACAATGACCCGAAGCATACTGCAAGAGCAACCAAAGAGTTTTTTAAGGCTAAAAAGTGGAATGTTATGCAATGGCCAAGTCAATCCCCTGACCTGAATCCGATTGAGCATGCATTTCACTTGATGAAGACAAAACTGAAGGGAAAATGCCCCAAGAACAAGCAGGAACTGAAGACATTTGCAGTAGAGGCCTGGCAGAGCATCACCAGGGATGAAACCCAGCGTCTGGTGATGTCTATGCGTTCCAGACTTCAGGCTGTAAAGGATTTGCAACAAAGTATTAAAAAGTGAAAGTTAGATTTAGGATTATTTAGTTTGTTCCATTACTTTTGGCCCCTTAAAAAGTGGGAGGCACATATGGAAACCGTTGTAATTCCTACACTGTTCACCTGATTTGGATGTAATTACCCTCAAATTAAATCTGAAAGTCTGCAGTTAAAGCACGTCTTGTTTGTTTCATTTCAAAGCCTCTGTGGTGGCGAACATAGGCCAAAACATGAAAATTCTGACAATGTCCCAATATTTATGCACCTGACTGTATATAACAAACCCTCAATGCGCTATTGATCATACACTTATAGAAGAAATAACACTCAAATAAATATACTGCTTCTCCTCTTGTGCGATCCTTGCCAGCCAATGGATCTAAAAAAGATACAAACAACAAGATAAGAATGCGCTGATAGTGTAGTATTTTCAAAACATGTTTGGCTATTATGGTAAGTATTGTGCGTACATTAAATAAGATTATTTAAGCTTATCTCAATTCCACTTTGATCGATGGTATGATGAATCAAGACCCAATACCTCTTTAAAGCCTCCAATGTCTGAATGCAGCCCAGCACCAAAAACAAGATCAGAAAAAACTCATAGGGTAGTATGTATCGACTTTATCAAAAAAGAAATGATTAAAAACACGTACATGAAAACCACTTGACACAATGAATCACCCAACCCGGGATCTGAGGAAGTTTGGTTCACACGAAACTTGTTGGAGGTTCCTGCTCACGGGTTTTCCAAAGCTTGCACCCATTGAAGAAATACCACGGTTGTCTGGAGTTCCCAGAACTCGGTACCATTTTGGTTGGACCATCCAGATCCCAGGTTGGGTGATTCATATTTGAGTACATGCATTGTGTCAAGTAGTTTTTGTGTACGTGCATTATGCTGCACACCTTTAACAGAAAGCACACATTGATACAGGGAAAATATAATACGTACTTACTCTCCCTGAAGGTATGGGAGACTCCCAATCTTTCGGGTAGTTTCCTGGACCCACGGATAAGTGGGAAGATCTTTCACATCCTGCCCACTTATTAGTGAAGTGGGCAGGATGGAGAGATAGTACCTGGAATAGCGAGTTAGTAGGGAGGGGCCAGGGCCAATATGACGTGATTCGAAGCTGGCTCTTCCCACCTCTTGGTTACTATGCCTGCTTACCTTCATATTATCAACTGAAATTATTGGACTGATTTTGAGGTGCTCTTTTGAGTTTATGCAAATGTACATCTTCACGCCTATATTTTCCATAAGATGCATCTTATGATACATGTAATTTTACATGGGCCGCATAAAAGATTGCTATGCAAATATCAATGTTGCAAGGCATACCTTGCATCTGTCTTGTTTAGGTATCTTTTACGCCAAGTAAGTGTTTTACAATATTTTTGGAAACCAAAGTACTAATGCATCTCAAAAAGTGAGCTAATGTGTATCTCCAGGACATTATTCCTCTTACACATGAAACCCTTTCATCTGCCTCTCAAAGCTCATGTCCAATCTTTGCAGCTGAAAACACTTCCAAAGGTTGTGATGCATACACTGTCTAGTGCAACAAGCTCTGTGCGAGACGCATCATTGAGATTTGAAAAAGCGCTTGCTTGCGTCCAACACTTAATCAACCTCTAGAACTCCAATTTATTGATTCCTTAACATCACCATCATTCTGTATTCTGCTTTCGAAGTTTTGCATCCCATGTGTATTATTATACATTTCCTTTAATACTATCACTGTATATTCAGGTGGTCTCATTGCTCAGTGACTGTACGCAGTTGTACAATGCTCTCATACACAGTGGTGACATATAAGTGAGAGATTATAATAATATTTAATCCAAATAGCTTAGCTAAAAATAACTGAGAGTAATGCATTTATAAATTTTCTCATGTTAATGTGAAATGATCTGGGCATGAGTGTAAGTTCCTTGGGACAGACTTTCGATGCTACAGTATTTGCAATGATGTGCTTAAAATATAACTGCATGGCACTAACCTAGATAATAATGCTACTGGTTTAATCCTTCTTTCAATATGTTTGGGAATTAATGTTTAAATGACACTGCCTTCAGGTAGGTCGTGAACCACAGCGCCATTGACCATTATAAAAAACTACCTATTGATGCTTAGTAAATTTACAGGAAGTGAAGTTTCCTAAATCTACATTATAACAGGAAACCATTTGCCACAAATGTTAGATCTTTCTAATGTCTTTCTAACTAGAAACAGGTTATCGGAATGCTGAGCCTCCAGCTATAGCAAATGGCTTCGCTTCCAGACGTCATTAGACTATTTACAGCAAGCTGCATGGGAGAGTTTGACACTGCACTAATATAAATGAAGAGTTTATTCTTGTATGAATGAAATTAAGGAAATGTCAGTAACCCCTAATGTGCCAACTCAGATTGTGGCCATATTGCACCCTATAGTTATAACCATGAATTATCAGCATGATTATTGAAAGAAAAAATATTTGTATACACTAAAAAGAAATTTTGCATAAAATTGAATGTTATAGCCAGCGCCGTAGCTAGACGGCAGTGCGCCCTGTGCAGCACTGCCGCCCCTCTCACTCCCTCTCCACCCCCCTCCTCCCCCCTGAGCTCTTACCCTAACTTCCGAGGGGAGGAGGGAGGGCGGGATCTTCTGCCGATTTTCAGTGTCCGGCGCGCACCGCTGCCGGAGGCCTCTATCTGCAGACCTCCGGCACAGAGTAGTGTGTGGCCGGGGCCGCTGGAGGATGGCGCCCGATTCACATGACCCCTCAGCCCCCCCCTAGTTGCGGCCCTGTTATAACACGTTTTTTAAAAACATCAATTTATTTGGTAAGTATTAAGGCAATCACTTAAGCTTGGTGAGCAGTGATGTCACTTGTGTTACCTGACTTATTGAAAAAGATGGAACTAGACACCCACCGCAATCTTTATCTGCTGGGCGCCCACTGCTATATATATTAATAATGGTGCGGTGCATCTGGCTCTTCCTCTGAAAGTGGCAGCCGGTAGCCTTGCCTCTGCATCATGTCACTCATTCACTGCACCTCCCAACCCAGTGTTGCACTATCTCCTCCCACAGTACGGCGGCTGCGGCATCCAGCATAACAGGTTCCAGTCACAGTGGCAGGTCCAGCGGCAGGGTCCATGTCCAGAACTAGCAGGTTCCATTGACTGATAGGTCCAACAGCGTCATCCAGCAGGTCCCTGCTGCCTTTGGAGGGGGCAATGGGGAGTGTTTGATCCCCAATTATTATCAGTCAATGGCACTAGCTCTGTTCTTCTGCTGCAATGCTGCATATACAGGGGGGGTCAGACAAAATGTGTCAGTGGGGACTGCTGCTCCCCAGGCATTTTCAGTGGCATTGTTCTGATGCTGCAGTGCTGTATATACAACAAAGAGCCATGGTGGGGTGTCTGTGAAGAGTGTTTGAGCCTTGTGGGGGGGCACCATTGCACAGCACACAGAAATGTCTAGTTAAGGCTCTGGTGAAAGCGTTCCATGATGTAATGAGTAACTACAAGTAAAGGCACCAGATCATTCAAGCAACTTGTTGTATTCCAATTTGAAGCTTGTGTGTTAAAATACGTAATGCCTCGGTTATTTCCAGTAAATCAACAGGATATTAGAAGTAACTTTGGCAGCTCATTAACTGTATAAGAGCAGGAAACCTGTGATATTTAGAAGGATGCAAAACTTCTCCGGGACTTATAATATAACTTTACCAGTGATGTGCGGTCAGGTGAGGCAGGATAGCAGGTTAGCACAGCCTCAAAAAGTTTTGACTATGAAAATGATAAGAGAACATTAAATAAAATATTATAAATATCTTCTATGTATTATTCTAATAATTTTTATAGTCAAAACTCTGGAGTAAAAAGTATATGACAGGTGAGGCAATGTCTCTCTTATCTACCTATTCTGCACATCCCTGATCAAAACACACCAAATTTCCAGTATTATATACTGCTGCACCTTTGTATAATTCCCACATGAACCCTGGGGTTCATATATGTATCTGTAAATCTGGCTCTGATACTAGCCAGTGCCTCCCCAGCCATTTACATCAATGCACGTCACTGACCTATGTTAACCATGTCTAAAATGTAATACATTTAATATTTTTTTTTATTCATGGTTAAAATATTAGAATGAATGGACATTATGATAGGATTGCAGCAATATTTTTGCAAAATCGCTATAACAGGATGTACAGTGTTCTACAAATAACAATGCTTATTAATCTTCATATTGAGTTGTTTAAAGAACAGATACTTTGACTACAAGCATATTTCTATGTAAATTTCAGATGATTAAGATAGTTTTAGTTAAACCGCAATAAGTAAGTTGCTATGTAAACCACGGATACATACATTAAACACATTTCAGCATAGGAACATACAATATGTACTGTTATGATTTTCTCTTGTAAATGTTTTTTCCATGTTTAGTCCTTTTTGTTAAAAACAAAATTTTTCAACATTTACTGTTAACAATGCTATTATTTTTGTTATTATTATTATTATTATTATTATTATTATTATTATTATTAATACTAATCATAATAATAATAATAATAATAATAATAGTATCATTATTATAAAATATAATTGTAATTATTATTTGTTAAAAAAAATGTATTTAATTAGTTTGGTTGCATTTTTTGTGTCTACAGTATTTGTCTTTTTTTCAAATATAAAAAATATTACTGTATAACTGTTAGTGTGAAACATAAGACCCAAATGAAAAGCTGTTAATTCTCAACCACTTAACTAGGCAATGCCACTAAAGCATTTTTTTTTGGAAGGAAAACACTTAAAGGAATTGACGAAAAACTTTTTTTTATCTGTCTTGGAGGGAGAAGATATAAATTGCCCACAAATATTTGTTTTTAGATACCTACTGTAAGTAATTATTAAGTAGTAAAATAGTTCAAACTAATGTACTTATATTAAGTGAAAAAATAGTACTTTGCTAATTATCAATATGTTGTACAAAGATCATGATGACTCTTAAGATATATATCTTTTAGCTAAAAACAAGTGCATCTGATTGGGCTTTGATGAAATGAATTCACATATGTAGCTGTCTGTAATCTTTGCTTTTTGTTTTAATGTTAATTGGTTCCAGCCTGTCTATTTTAAGCTACTTCCAGAATTCTTATCTAATAGCCTCCATTTTTTTTTCAACAAAAATTAAATGACCATGAAACTATTAGCTTGAAGGAAGACGCTATTTCTAGGGTTCAAAATAATTAAAATCATTAAAATCTATTATTTTTGTTATGTCACAAAAGTGTAATGGATGGTTTGGAGTGATGCACAGATGGGCTCATGTAATAAGTCTGAAACCAAAACATTTCAGCCTCTTAGTCCACTCAGGAAGTCAGTTCTCCATCCATCTTTATCTAATCAATGTAATAAGCACCAAAAGTCTGAAATACATATAATAACGTATAAATTTACAAATATTGTAAATAAAATGTTTCAACAATAGGCCAGCAAACAATGTTGCAGTGTAAAATTATAATGTGGATCTAATCTTTAAAAAAAAAAGAAGAAAAAAGATGAAAGATTAAAGTTTACAAAAGAGAGTAAAAGGTTCAGTTACTACTTTACAAAAAACACCAATAATTTCACAGCACTGTGCAAACAGAAACCTGTATTCAATGCAGAAATGCCTAACACACTAAAAAGCATGCACATGATGTTACACTGCATGGAGTGCAAATTGTGTTACACTGTAAGGGGTACAAACATTGCTACACTACACAGGCTGCAAATGAAGTTACACTGCCTAAGGTGCAAATTATGTTACATTGCAATGGGTGAAAATTATGTTACATTTCATGGGGTGCAACTGATGTTATACTGCAAAGGTCACAAATTATGTTACATTGCAATGGATGCAAATGATGTTACACTGCAATGGGTGCAAATGATGTTACACTGCAATAGGTACAAATGATGTTACACTTCATGGGGTGCAAATTATGTTACACTGCATAGATTTAAAACATGTTACACTGCATCGTTTTAAAGCATGTTACACTGCATGGGGCAAAAGTGTTTTGCTTGCTCTTACATGCTTTATGCATATACAGTCTATCTCTACATTTTGATTCTAGAATTGTTCTAGGTAGCTTTTCTTCATAACTTTAAATCAAATAGAAGATTTTACATTTCCCCAATTGCAGTACAAAATGTTTGTTCTCCAGGGACAAATATGTAATACAGTCGCAGGATTTACTCCCAACTTAAAAGTAGACCCACAGGGGGAATTGTAATACCTGTTATATAGCAAGTCAGGCAGATTTGCTGAAATCGCACCGATGCTTGCATCTCACAGACTCTTACATTTACCCCAGAATGTATATAAGTGACCTTGCCAAGATAACGAACATTGGGGTAGATGTATTATAGTGGCACGTTAAGTGCCGCTATAATGCTTCCTGCTTCGCCTCTTTACCTAGGCGAAGCAGGAAGCACTATTGGTGAGATGTGTGAACATCTCACCGGCCGGAGAGGAGGAGCGTTAACTCCCCCCTCCGGCGCTACCCGCTACAGACCACATCGCATCAGCCTAGTGCTGATGCGATGTGTGTCAGGCCCGGCTGGCTCCAATGTGCATGCGCGGGATCTCGCAAGTATTGCGAGATCCCCGCGTGCAGCCCTGGAGCCGGTAGCCACCACAGCAGGGACAGCGCTGCCCCTGCTGTGGGTATAGGCTAACGCCAGGCTGTAGCTGTCGATAACGACAGCTACAGCCGGCCGAACGGTCAGACGATCTGACCGTTCGTACATAGCCCAGGCTGTCGGTGCTGCTATCTTGTAGATTGCAGCGCCGATAATGACAGGGGCGCTGTAATTTACCGCCCAGACCCCCGATCATACATCGGGGAGAAACGGTATCAGCGCACTTAACGTGCGCTGATACCGTTTCTGGGCTTCATACATCTACCCCATTGGGCGGTATCCAATTAGCCCAATATTTTTTCGGGAGATCGAAAAATGGGGATTTTTCACCAATTATTTTTCCCCCTATCCTATTTGTTTCCGGCAAACAAATAGGATAAGTCACCCAAAAACACATAGAATTCATAATATGTTCATGGACCTATTTGTTTTTGCCATTGCACTGGCAAAGAAACTGCACTTTTTGTGAATAATTTTTCAGGACACATCAGGTCCCTCAAAAATCCCTGATAAGTGCTGACGTCGGGCTGGACATCAGGGCTAATTGGATAGCCCCAGGGGATCCATTCGCTCCCAAATAATGTTCGAGGCTAATTGGATACCGCCCACATACTGTTTACTTCCCAACCAAAGTCTTTCCCAGATGAACTAAAAGACTACTAGAACAACACATGATTTTTAGGAGTTCGAAACAGAGTTTACAGCTTCCTTTTGGAGTAGGCAGTGGCAGTCAAACTATGCTATGCGGGCGGAATCAGTATGATTTACCGCCGGACCCATGCCTGGCGATTGGAACCCCAACAGCGGCATACCGGCAGAGGAGGAAATCCCGATCTTCCAAGGTAAGCATTCTCTAACCTAATTCTACCCCCTAACCCTAACCCTCCCTTAGGGGTGCCTAACCCTAACCTTCCCCCCAGTGCTTAACCCTAATCCCCCCTCTAAGTACCTAGACCTAACCCCCCCTTCCCCGCCGCCTAAACCTAAGTCCCCCGAGGGGGTGCCTAACCCTAAATCCCCCTCCAGGATGCCTAACGCTAACCCCCCCCTTCCCCTAGCCTAAACCTAACCTCCCAGGGGGTGCCTCACCCTAAGTCCCCCCCAGAAACACTAAATCTAACCCTCCCCCCCGCGGCTGACTGCGCTCGGCGCCCGGCATCCCTTCGATCGGGATGCTGGGCGCCGGTCTCCCGGCTTCAGTAAAATGACAGGTGTCTAGATTTACACGCCTGTCATTTAACCCTTACCGGGATTAAACGGTTGGGAAGCTGGCTCTCGGGATTAGGTCCGCCGGCTTCCCGACTGCATACAATGCGGGCAGAGCTAAAACTAACCCACCAGGAAATACTTTGATGGGAGCATCCATAATTATTACTTGCCCTTAGGCCTCTACAAAACTAATGTGATACTTGATAGGGGGTGATTTTGTAATTTGTCATATATAAACACCTGTAAGAAGATCAGAATAACCTAGTCATGCAAGTTTAACTTTGTAAATGACAAGCCATATTTTGCAAGATCTAACCTCACTTTGCCCAACTCCTTCCCGACTTCTGATGCTTCACCACCACCATCTCACACTACAAACGTATGCATTTTTGCAGAAATCTAGGCATATTTGCACAAATCGAGGCTCATGGTGGGACCAAAGCTGATTTTGTAGAGCACATTAGAAGATTAAATAAATCATCATTGACCTGTAGTCTGTACAATTTCACCTGTAAGGGCAAGTGAGCCCAAACATTTTAGGCATTCCCTGTGAAAAACCATTAGGTATATATGAGCAATCACTATTTTGTATTGCTGTTTTGAGAGGCATGGATGGGACCAGCATTGGGTGGGTGTGCTGGTTCCTTTAGTGCTAATTGGAGGTCTCTGGGGTACCTCCCAGGTGAATTGGCTCTCAACTTAAATATATTTCTGTATGTGCTGTTATCCTGTGGCACAACAGTATGCAATTATGACCCTGAGTGGGTGCTGTTATTATGTAGCATAAGGGATGCCGGTACTGAGGAGCCTTGATGCAGCCCAGCGCTTAACCATTTATTTGCAAATATATGCAACAAAGACCTCTGTATTTCTATTATCATGTAGTATTCAAGTCTTTTTGCTGGTTTTTTTGCAGTATGCTGAAGGGAAACATTTTTTCTTTTTTTCTGTAGTGCAGAGTAAACCCCTTCCTTTACAAGCACCTGTGAAAAACCATTAGGTAGATATGAGCAACCACTATTTTGTATTACTAGCATTTTAATATTTGCATTCTGTGTTTAGAGAGAAGCCTGGTGCCAAAATGAATAGCCTCCAGGTTGTTGACAGTGCCGATGTTTCAGCAATTTAGTCACAAGATTTAAGGATGCATTTTTTTAAAGGCAAAACCAAGCTGACTGTACATGAAAAATCTTGTTTAAATTTCGTAGTTAAGTCGCCAAAACATTAACACTTTTGGCAACCAAGGTGGTTATACAGGCACAATGAGGATCACTGATCCCTATGAAAAAGCATTGCTTATGCACACAAGTAACATGTAAAGAATTGCTAACTATGCAGAGAAAAAATGGAAACATATGTTATATTCGCATTCACATTCGTCCAGAATTATGCACAGATAAATATATACACTGTTAATGTTTTTATAATAGTAATCAATTATCCCTATAGGAAGGAAAACAAGATGCAGCACTGGCAGATTAAAACTTCAAATATACTTACAGTCTAAATGTTTTAGTGTCTCTACTATTTGTAGTAAACACTCCACCCATCAGGGGTCCACAAAAAAGCTTGCTTTAGGCCAACTACTGTAACAGAATATACTCAAGAGCATTTTAAAAACATCAGCCTGAGGTCTGTTGTCCTGCACTGCATTATCCTGAAGGTGACTTTAGCTACACTTGTTAATATAGTGTAAGTATAGGGATCAAGAGATCATTATGATTAGAGATGTGCACCGACCCCAGTGTTTTGGTTTTGGTTTTGGATCTGGGTTAACTTTCATATTTTGGTTGCGGTTTTGCAAAACAACCGTCACATTTTTGGTTTTGGTTTTGGATCTGTATTTATAAAAAAAATTGATAAAAACTGCTAAAATCACATAATTTGGGCTTTTTTTGTTCCTATAGTATTATTACCCTCAATAACATTAATTTAAACTCATTTCCTGTCAATTTTGACCACCTCACAACTCACAATATTCTTTTCATCCACTTTAGGCCAACAGGTTGCAACAAGCTAGCTGGCTGACTAAGCCAAGCAGCAGCAGTGGGTGGCCCAAACACGTGGCAGTTCAACTTCCAACATGGCACATCAGGAAACAAATGTTTTCATTAATCCAGAGGCCTGAGGGATATGGAGTATGTATGTAGTTGAAGGCAGGGAAAGAAAAGGTTGATTTGTAGTAAATGTAATCTCATCTTTAGATTCCAAAGCAAATTTATGATGGAGGAGGTGAGAAGAGGGGAGAGCATGGGTGAACAACATGTCCCAAGTTTTGCACACAAAATAAACTTGGTGGTTCAGAGTATTTTTAAAATCAAAGGGGCATGCAGGAGATGCTGTCAGTGACCATAAACATTTCTGTTTATTTTCAGCATTCAGCAACTGCATGTCGAAGATTTCAATAGCTGTGGCAGTTCAACTTCCAACATGGCACATCAGGAAAAAAATGTTTTTATTAATCAAGAGGCCTGAGGTAGTTGGAGTATGTATGTAGTTGAAGGCAGGGAAAGGAAGGGTTGGTTTTTAGTAAATTTAAACTAAGGCTTGGATTCCAAAGCAAATATATGAAGGAGGAGGGGAGGCATTTACAAAATATTTTACTCATTCACATCATTCCTTGCCCCAGTTGAACTCTTTGGTGGTTCCGATTTTTCTTTTAAATGAAAGGGGCATGCAGGAGATGCTGTCTGTGGCCATAACAATTTCTGGACACTTTTGGCATTCATCAACTTCAGCTGCAGTGGCAGTTCAGTTACCAACATGGCACATCTAGGAAAGAGAATGGCACTGCAGTGGCAGACAGGATGGCAGCTTAAAAAACTATAACAATAATGTTTGTCATCTACACAAAAAGACAGTCAGCAATGCCCCAACCAGCACATAATGCAAAGAAAAATGGTGCAAGATGGAATTGTCCTTGGGCCTTCCCCCGACGGGAGTAATGCCGGAATAGCACTTGCCCATTTTGATTCTTGAATGGGTGGAAGAACTATTAATGTGGCAGCATACAAAATGGAAGTTCTGAACAGGAAGGAGGCAGAGGGATTAAAGTCTGGTACTAAAAACATCTCTCATAATTGTGCTTCTGGGATTATGTATGGGAAGGCTGTGAGGGGAGGAGAGAGAACATCTCCAGATATCATCACAAAATAGTCTATCCATTTGGTGTTTGAGTTGCATCTGACCAAACATGGCTGTTATGATCAAAGAAAGCCAAGGCCACCAGTTTGGTATCTACAATTCAAGGTTGAAAAAGGCATGAGTATTTTGCATAACTATTTGTAATTTTAGTTGACATAAATACAGTATGAAACAAAAAAAAGTAAGCATCAGAACAGCGGCACGAAAGCATGGCAGTTTAAAAAAATATAGGACATCAATGAAACATTTGCCACACAGCAGTGGCAGATGGTGTGGCAGTTTTATAAGCTATAAAATTAAAAATGTCAGTCAGCAATGCCCCAAAAAACGCATAATGCAAAGAATAGAGGTGCAAGATGGAATTGTCTCCTACCCACCCTTCTATTGTATATTTTAAACAGGACATGCACAGTTTAACAAACCAATCACTTCAGCGACAGGGACTGCCACTTGTGGCTGAAGTGATTGTTGTGTTTGGGCCCCAACAAAACAAGTTACTAATGGGCAGTTGACAATGCTGACAATGATCTTTATGTACACAAACTGGCTCTACAGAGGCAAGTTCTTGGCATGTTGCTGGGGAACCGACTCATAAATACTAGGCCAAGGCCTGAGCTTTTCCTTGCCAATGCATGTGGTGAATTGCATGTTGGCAATTTAATTTTTTTCTGCACTAAACTTTCCCTTTGTTAGAGGTGTTTTTTTCTTTACCTCTCTAAAATATAGTTTTTTTGGATTGTAGATGTCCTGAGTAAAGCCTCTATACCCTTGAGCAGCGGCTTTAGTAGATGACATTAAATAAGCAGTATCATCATGATGACTGGTGGTGACAGGAGCTGCAGCGCTAGTGCTTGGTTACTGCTCCTGCTGTTCTTTTGATTGATTGTTGTGTACCATATGGACGGTTAAATTTTTTTAACAAAAAAAAATATTTTTTTTTCACAAAATAACCCCATGCCCACCGACTGCGACACATTACTTGGTAGCCCTTTATCTACTGACTGTTATATCACACAAAAACCATCATGGCCTAAATTTTATCACAAAAATGTTTTTATTTTCATAAAACAAAGAATGTGCCCACCGACTGCGACACACTGTGTGGTAGCCCTTGATCTACTGACCTTTACTGACTGCTATATTTCACAGAGACTGTATCATGGCCTGAAGTTTATCACAAACAAAATAATGTTTCTTTAATAAAAAATTAGGAAAAGTAGGTAATAGTAACAGGATCTAAATGTGACTGTATACAATAAGTGTAAGGAAAGCTGCATTAAATGGAACCCTCATTCAATTTCTATGCTCAATTTTTCTTTTTATTGAAGGGAGTCTGTCCGCACCCAGGGCACATAGTTTAGTAGTATTGTATGTGCTCTTTATGGGCCATATTCATGAATATGCCTTTATGTGATGTGGTCACTCCAGGTCATCTTTCTTTGACACTTCACATCAAGAGATTTATGAGGTAATAAGGAAGATGCCCATGATAATGCGTAGCCCAAGCTGATAGTGTGTCTTGGCTTTCAAGTTGAGCTATCAGCTTGATAAAGTGCTGAATTACATGCTCTACCTGGAAGAATGGGGTAATGGAGCAAGCCCTTTGTTATGCTTATTCAAGGCAAGAACTAGGGCTGTGCAAGCAGTGCTAACACCGAGGGAGCAAAGCCAATGGTGCAGCAACATTGCTGCCCTGTTGATACCTGCATTTGGCTTACTTTGTACCTAGATAGGCATCCTGCAGTCTGGAGGTCTTCCCAGCAAATCCCTTGAACACAGCCAGCTCTCAATTTCCTGGTCCTCGGCTATTCATGACATTGTGATGTCACATGTATGGGGGCAGGGCCAGGACATTGCACAAACTACCCTGCTAAGACCCTGTGCTTATTACATAGTGCACAAGGCCCTATGTATAAAGCAAGTAAAAACAAATATACATGGCAAGATGCATCAATGCTAAAAATGTGGTCAAACCTCCAAAAATGCAGTTTTAGGGGTTTTGACAGAATTTTCCATAAGCAAAAAATTTCCGAAGCTTGGACCCAATAGGCAACTCCATCTATAGATGGAGCTAGATATAGATGTAGATGTAGATATAGATATACAAATATAGATGGCAAGATCCATCAATGCTAAAAATGTGGTCAAACCTCCAAAAATGCAGTTTTAGGGGGTTTGACAGCATTTTCCATAAGCAAAAAATTCTGGAGTTTGGACCCAATAGGCAACTTCATCTATAGATGGCATTGCCTCATAGAAGTCTAAGGGCTTCTTTTCATGAGACTTCCCTGAGAGGGATGCAATAGGATCTCTCCCAGGTTCCCCAGTGGCTTGCGCATGCTCTGGCCGATGGCAGCACATGTGCAGAGGGACTCCCGAGTCATAGACCCAGAAGTCCCCATAATGCAAAGGACAGCTTTTATCAGAAGAGCTGCCCTTTGCTAAAATCATCATGCATATGGCATTACTAAACACCAGTATGTATGTAATGATTAGTTGGATACATCACATCTAAAATGTGATGCTTGATGCATCCCACCCAGAAATTGGAGGCAAGGTTCCTTTAAAGCAGTTGTAAGCAACCTGATACAATTCAGGGGTCTTGTGGATTGCCCTCCAGCCTTCAAAAAGGCCCTACTGTACATTACCCTTAAACTCAGTAATAAATTAAAACAATACTTTTAGTCTAAGAAAGAGACACATATATGTGAAATCAAGTGTTACATACAATCACAAACAATTCTTACAATAAAGCAGGAAGGACTTGGGGATGCAGTTATCAGTCACTACTTTAAAGTATAGCACTGAAACCATCCTGATATGTGTGCTTAATGATCTTCTGATGGCAAGAGACAGTTGGCTCTTCAATTCTAATCCTTCTGGATCTCTCTGCAGCATTTGATACCGTGGACCATGGGATTGAGTGCCTGAATAATTCCTATGGACAAAGTTCAAATCATTTATCACCGGCAGTTCACAGAGAGTTTCTTTGGGAGTAAACTCTTTGTCACCAGTGCCACTTCCATGTGGTGTCCCACAGGGTTCTATACTATCTTCCATGATAGCAGCTGGGTGAAATAATCAGACGTCATGGCCTGGTCTACTACTGCCATGCAGATGATACACAACTGTTCCTGTCCTTTGCCTCAGGTATTGAGAACCCAATAACTACCCTAAATTGGAGTCTAGCTGAGCTCCAGGAGTGGATGAGTACCAGTTGGCTGCGACTGAACCCTGATAAAACAGAGGTCCTTACGATAGATCACAGAACAACACTGCAGCACAGCCAACCAACAGGATTCTTGGGGGTTCAGAACTACAAAACACTAAACAAGTGCAGAATATTGGTGTTCTCCTGTATAATGGCTTAAAACATCAGGTATCAGCGACAATCAAATCCTATTTTTTTATCTGAGGAACAAACTGTAGCCAGAAACAACCACTTAATTCCCTCAAAAGATCTGCCTAAAGTTATACATTAATTTATATCGTCACTCCTAGACTACTGCAATGTCCTCTACCTTGGTCTCCCAGCAACAAAAATTGCACATCCAGTCACATAATACCCATTCTCTACTTTCTCCACTGGCTGCCTGTAAGATGGCAAATCATTTTCAAGATTGGCTTACTGACCTTCAAAGCCCTACATGACCAGGGTCCAAGGTACATGAAGTAGCTTCTGATTTATTACTGTCCCACTCAATTACTGCGATCCATTGATGAAGGACTATTAACATCACCTAGAATCTCCTGGAATCCATTTGGGGGTCAAGCTTTCAGCTTTGTGGCTCCGACTCTATGGAACTGTCTTCCCCGTACAGTTCAAAGAGCTTTCACTCTAGAATCCTTTAAAAATAAACTCAAGGCTCACCTGTTCACCCAAGTATTTCACTAATGTCCCTGATAAGATTGTTTTTGTATTTTGTGCTGTAAAGGCAAATGTAAAGCATTTTGAGTCCTAATAGGAGAAAAGTGCTATATAAATAACATTATTATTATTATAATTATTATTATTATTACAGAGTCTGTTATGACTGCTGTATTGCTGCGTGTATGTTATTTATGTATTACAAAAACTCTCAAAAACTATAATAAACCAATCTAAAAAAAGTTTGACAAGTATTAAAATATAGACTATCAGAATAATCTATTGATCACTATCAATAGCAAGTATTAATCAAGCACTCACCAACTGGGGAGTAAAGAAGAGAGCAGAGTAGTGAACCACAGAAGGCTGTTAATTAATACATACCCTAAGGATAGCTAAATCAACAGTTGAAAGTTTCACACTTTTTCTGAAAATAAAATTACATCATAGTTGCATGAACCTTTTCAACGTGATTTGTAGACTTATGAGAACTACAGTAATGTATAACTCCCAGTTGTCAATGTCTTCGGAGATCGAATATGTGTAACTTGTATAGAATAAACAAACATCAATAAGGGTTAAAGTAAAAACTAATACTTACTTGTTTTTTCTGTTGCCTTTTTTTATTAAAAAGAAAGATATTCTCACTTTCTGCTGACAGGTTTAATGAACTGATTTATTAAACGCTCGTATCTGTGCCAAGAACATGATGAACAATTAATATGTATTGTGTAATGCTGAGTGACCACACAGTGATTTCCTCAAGTTCAACTTAATAATAGTAAATTTTTAATTTTATCTTTCTTATAAAATGGTCTTCATGGACAGCCTCTAATGACTGCAAGTCAAGTGTTTAATCAAAACATGCCATTTATCACACTTTTTATATATTTTTCTTCCTTTTATTTTAATAAAATCTCTATGGCAACAGACATTTTCTTGGAAATAATTTTGTAAGTAGCTTATATGTTGAATGAGACTGAGAGAATGGTTATATGAACTTGGCGCACGTTTCTAGAAGTTAGTCAGTGTAGCTAGTGCACATTAAAACAGATTTGGCAGGAGAATTGTGTAATTGTACACAAGGGGAGTAGAGACGCTTCATATGGCAACTGAAAGCCTGAGTGTTTAACTGACACATATTTAGTTGCTTGGAACGTGCTGCTGAGTTTATGTATCCCCGTTACTTTTTCTTGCGTTCAATTCTACACGGCAAAAAAACTATTAATGTTTATACGGGTACAGAAGGCATAAGGAAATATCACAAAGTTACACACAAGAATGAACTATTTAAGTACTACTCATGTTTGCTTTCATACACAAGTGTGCATGCTCAAAGTCTACACCAAAAACGTGCGTAAGAAACACAAATACTAAACAGTCACAGAGGCTAGAAAACTTATAAGGATAGCATATGCATTACAGATGTGCGGTACGGTTCTCCAGGAATCGAAATCCACCTGAATTTTGTGAATCCAAGTTGCAGTTCTGATCTTCTGAGGAGATCCGGACATATCCGAGTTGTGGTTCTGATCATCCTGTGGTTTGGAAATTGGATTTTAAATCTGAATTTTGGGTTTTGGATTGCAACAAATTACATGAATTTAGCTGTATTTAATTTTTTTTTTATTAAAACCCAGATCCAAAACCAAAACCAAAACACTTGAGAGTAGTTTTGCAAAACCAAAACACGAAGGTGAATCCAGATCCAATACCAAAACCAAAGTAGAGGGGTCAGCACACATCTCTATGCAGATGAAGTACATAAAAGGTGGTTTTATCATAAACTTATAGGGAGGGTGATTTACAAGTGCCTGGAAACCCCTCTTCACCCTTTGCAGCCAGGAAATATTGTTCAAAATTGGTAAGAAAATGTTTAATACAGGCAGTAGATATGTATGCACTCAAACTGTACAGTACATATCAGTGTATTCCAAACATTTTCAAGCTACTTGCCTCTTGTCTCCATGAACTCCTCCCCTGCATCCCCGACCAATTGATAATGATAATAACTGAAAACTGTAATGATTAACTTTACATTATTGAAAATCCATTCTGACCCACTAGGTTTCAATCTTAACCCAAATCCCCAAGGAGAGGGTACTGCCCACTTTGGGAACTATATAATATTTATTCTTCAATGTAGTTTTGCAGACTTTAAGACAAGATTAATTCATACTTGTGCGCATATTATATGTATGCAAAGGGTGGTAGGGTTCCTTTGACAAATCTGTGTGTCCCTACATTAAATTTTATTCTTAGAATTGCAGAATGACTTATCCAATATATGTTTTCATAGTGAGCAAGGTCTAAGGTAGCGCAATCCAGTTAGACAGGACTATTCCAACATATCCTATTAATCAAGGGCCTGAGAAATAGCAATGTAAAAGACCAGTTATGGAAAAAATGAATATAATTGGGTGTATTATATAAGGACAAACACTGACCAGTATGACTAATGTTGGAGCCAAACAGAAGTTCCATCTGTGTCGAATAAATTGTACTTATGTCAGCAGTGAACAGAAAGCTTAATCCTGGTGATTCATCTTATGTGGTGAAAAATTCTCTGGTATAAATTGCGTCTTACTGTATGCATTAGGATTTAATTTATTAGACAACCATTCAATTCAGGTGTGGAAATAGAAAGCTGATATCACTGCAGTATTAGGAAGAATCAACATTTATTTATTAACATTTATCAATACAGTGTCACCATATTAAACAGCCCTTTACAAGTAGGAACAAACATAGGACGTGCTTCTCCTCCCCCTACTTATTACTATAAGTACTCCTAACTCCCCAATTTGGCACCTATCATTTGGTTGCTGAGGCCCTGCTGCTTGTGTTATTCAGCAATGTTCATAAACCATGTCCTTGTCCTGCATTGTTTTGTATTACTATTAACTGTTTTGCTTGTATGCTCATTTATGTACTGTGTAAAGCGCTGCAGAACCTTTGTGGCATCATATAAATAAAGGATAATAATAATAATAAGCCAGGGTATTAATAACAGAGGGCCTTGCTCACAAGCTTACACTTTGTCTTTAGGAAAATTGGTATAATGTTCCAACCAGACTGCAGTGGGAAAAAACTCTTAGGCCATATGCATGAAGATTTGCAATTAAAACCACAAATGACAGCTCTTCCGATAAGAGCTGCCCTTTTCAATGTGAGGACTTCCGGTTTGTGACCCCATCGTCCAGCGTATTTGCAAGCCGCATGGTACACTGGAAGAGATCCTATTGTATCCCACTCAGGGAAGTCTCTGTTAAGAAGCCAATAGACTTTTTTGAGAATAGTGCATTCTGCCCTATTGCTGTGTGGACTGTATAATATAGTCACACAGCAATGTTGGTTTGAGGGTCAGTATGCTGTTTGAGTTTAGAATGAGAATAAATGTAAGTTGTGCATGAGCTATGTTGAGGTTTGGTAATCAGGTAGAATAGCATACAGTGATACAGTAAATACTGTAGGGTGGTTTGGGCATTTGATAAGCTTGTTAGAAGTAGGATTTAGGGAACACTTAAACATTTAAAGGTTTAGGGGTCTATTCGTGCAGCAGTGAAAAGCCCACAGCTTTTCACAGCTTCGCCCCATTCAGAGAGGGATTGCCAATACCATGGAGAAATCTGAGATTTCTCCAGCGGTGTCCCTGATTAATGTACATATCACTCCCCCACACAGTAGTATGAGGAGAGCGATAAAAAAAGCATGGTAAGCTCCGCTTTCCATTTCACTTCTCGAGAGAAAATCAGGATCTCAGGATGATGTGATGTACCTCCTGATGGGAAAATAGTTCCTGATGGGAAAATATTCCTGTGTTGTATGTGTTCTTTCCTCCCTCTTTACCAACATCACCAATTACCAAATATATATATATATATATATATATATCACCAATTATATATATTTATATATATATATATATATATATACATATATATATATATATGTAGGAGATTATAGAGTGGTGCTGTCAGGTTTGACCTACTGGAATCCCCTAGTGAGGGGTTGTGATGGTGGTGTTGGAAGAATTCGGGGAACTGGCCTGGATATCAGGACTCCTCATCCACAGGTCTTGGATGTTGACGAGACCTGGTCAAAGGTGCGGAGTCTAACCTGCAGGGAGGTGTTCGCCAGTGACCCCTCCAAGTTGGATATGGGCTTAGCTGCACCCTGCAGGCAGGTCGTGGTCCTTTGACCATGTATCCAAGCCCTGTGGGAATAGAGATTCGAATATCAGTGGCCCAAGGGAAGTGCCTAACAAAGGCACTATTACATCGGGAGATCCACCAGGAGATGATACTTGTGGAGTACTTGTAATTAGCACTTGAGGTACACTGGAGATGACACTCGAGGGACACATGGGTAACGGTGCGCGGACGCACCTTTGCACCACGGGGTGGCACTCGAGCGAGACACAGGTAATGACGTGAAGACACCCTTTTGCACAATGAGGTAGCACTCGAGGAAGTCCAACCGGACGAAACGCGTTGGGGCCCTTTTCCAGTCTCTCTCCATGCTACTGATCATTTGCAGATAAGCACTTTATAACTTTATTCATTTTTAATGTTTTTGTCAGTCCTTTGTATTCCTTATCCCCTTGTACTATGTGCCAATAAACCTCTATTTGAAAAATATTGCTCAGAAAGGGTCATTTTCTGCTTATTCAAAGCTGACCAAATCTACCTGTATGCAAACCACTGGGGCCAATGTGGGATACTGATGGAATGACTAGGACACACAACATTATACGCAGATACACAAGTAAATTCCCGGTAGGCATTATATTCTAAATTAAGCAAATGAATTTCTGAAGAAGTACTACACTATATTTGTGTCTCATCTGGCTCTGATTGAGCCCCTCCTATTAAGATTTCCGGCCATTTGGAATCCCGGGTCCATCCCTTCACGTGGAATACTTGTAAAGAATTACAGATTAGCCTTAAAGTTCTTTATTTGGTACTGTATGCACATATAATACTTGAGCACATGCATTTATTATAAAATTATTACACTATCAGGCGCCTGTTCTTTCCAAACCATCAGAGCTAGTGGACCAGCAGCCAATCAGCAGTTGCAGCTTCTGATTGGCTGCTGGTCTTTGAACTCCGATTTGCTCCGGTGTTGTCTGTCCATGTCTGCCACTGCCTGTTAGTCTGCCAGCTGTAATTAGCTGGCAGCCCAACCCCTAATCCACACCTGCTGGCTGCTGATGGCACACAATGGGAGGTGAGAGGCTGCTGGAGGGACACGGGGAGGTGAGTTGCTGAGGGGGGAATTATGTGTAAGGGGCACTACTGTTGTGTGGAATAATGTGTTATATGGGGCACTACTACTATGTGGCATAATCTGTGACGGGCATTATTGTGTAGTATAATGTGTAAGGTGAATAAATGTGTAGTGTAAGGAGCATTACTGTGTGACATAATGTGTATAAGGGGTTCTACTGTGTGGCTTACTCATAGCAACCAATCAGATTCTAGCTATTATCCTCTAAAATGTGTTAGTTAAATGTTAGGTAGAATCTGATTGGTTGCTATATACAACACGTCCATTTCTAAAAACTCTCAATTTTGTAATCTATAATCTAGGAGTGGACAATAAGAGGCCCTCCAGCTGCAAGAGTTTTAGCATGGCCAAATAGCAAAACTGTGGTATGGCATGCTGGGATGTGTAGTTCTACAACATCTGGGGGGCCGCTCATTGTCCACCCCTATCCCTGGATGCTCAGGCAACATAAAAGTGGAAGATAATTAGAGGATCAGAATGATAATACATGCAGTTCAGAGTTTTTAATAATTATGGGGTACTTCTTACATTAATACATTAATCTGGTTCAGGCTTTAAGCAGACAGCTTCAGGTCCCAGTGAGTAGGAATAATTTGGGGTGTCAGTGCACCTAACATGTTTTGCTGTGTCCCCCACAGCTTTCTCAAAGGCCCCCTGCGACCTGCAGCTGACCGCATAAAGCCTAAACCAGACCTCCAAAGGCTTATTTCTATGAAGATTGTGGACTGCTGAATTTTCAGTATAACATCTTGGAGGGGCTTGGTTATGAAATAACGGCAGTCGGGATGCCAGCTGTCAAAATGCTGACAGCGGCATCCCGATGCTCAGTATCCCAATAGGGGGTACGAAAGTATCCTAACCCTCCCCACTTTTGCCTCTAACGCTAACCCTCCCCACCCTGAACCCTAACCCTCCCCATTAGTGCCCCCAGTGGTGCCTAACCCTAACCATTCCCAAGTTGTGCCTAACCCTTACCTCACCCCCAAAGCCTAACCCTAACACCCCCTGTGGTGCCTAAACCTAACCCTCTCCCCCAGCAGCTAACAGCTAAGGCACCCCGCTATACTTACAGTGAGGATGGTGGCTGTCAGGATTCCAGCATCAGTCTCCAAACTGGCATCAGCATTTTTATGCCTATGTTTAGTCCCGGGTCGGGATTTCGATGCCGGGACTTCTACAGTCGGCATGCTGTCCACCGGCAAACTAACTATAACGCGTCTTGGAGACTCCAGCCAACTTTGCACCTACTCTAAGGGATCCAAGCATCTGTGTGTGAACTTTTATGCTAATTACAAGGACCCCAACCGAGGCAAGTGTAGTAACTATGCTAATGCTGGACATAATATTTGACTCCTAAAGGAACTATCCTATCCACTCATTTGGAGGTTCTAATACAGGGGTTCCCAACCTCGGTCCACAAGGCACACTAACAGTCCATGTTTTAGGGATAGCCATACCTGAGCACAAGTGACTTAATTAGTGCCTCAGTTATTTTGATATAGCCATCTGTGCACAATCATGGATATCACTAAAACCAGGACTGTTAGTGTGCCTTGAGGACCGAGGTTGGGAGTTACTGTTCTAATAGGAAAAGGACTATTGATTGAATGCTGCTAAACTCTATTATGATGAATAAGTGGGACAATTGAGGCAAGGGACAATTGTATGAAATCAATTTAAGTACATTTTTTACCAATGCTATGCAATTGCTTTTTTACGTATGTGTATGTTATAGAATATAATAAATATGGGTGTTTTAAAATATTGCTATTCATTCTTTCAACAAAAACACTGTTTATAGAATGTTTTGGGAAATTATCGGATGCTTAAATGCATTTGCTTAGTAAATAGTTGAAGGTTTTCTATTTCCAATTTAAAACACCTCTTAAAAGGTCCTTAGGGCCTAAATCAGAGATGTACATAAACCCAATGTTTAGGCAAGATCTGCGCATACACAGAAGCCGCACAGCGCATATGCAGATCTTATGCTGCAATGTCGCCCACTGTGCCCCAAAGGCCGCAGCATGATAGACATACTGATGACATTTAAGGGTGGCGACACGGAGTGCTCCAAAAAACAGGAGCGTGTCTGCCCCGTTTCCTTGGCATGCCAAGACCAGTGGCTGCATCTTTGGCAGTGTGAATGTCCCGGACTTCCTGAATAACCTGACTGTTACTCAGCTGTCTGATGGTCACACAGCTGATCCAATTGCTGTGTCTTCGGACGCAGCAGCGGATCAGAGAAGCTGGCAGTGGGCATCTTTTTACTTAAGGCCTCCTGCGGCTTTTGCATATTTTAGCACAGCTGCCACAAACAAAGATGCAACAGCTGTGCTACTGGGTCCATCTCAGGCACTTACTGAGAAAGTTGTAGTTAATTAACACTGAATATTAAACAAGCAATTATCTCAGAGTCATTTTTGTATTTTTTTATCTAATGTACTGTACAGTTTTAGTCATTTTAATAAACCTTAGCAATGGTGTTTAACTGTACCATGATTTCATTAGGCTGTGACACCAAATCAATCCCTTTAAACTTTGTACTAGATGCTTGCTTTTACATTTTAAATTAAAAAATATTTTTAGAAGAGTAACTCAGGAAATTGAAAATTCCCTTGTACTTGGCATATTACTGGTTTATTAAGGTCTCATACATTATTCTTCAAATTATGAGCTAAGTCTTATTTCCATGGCTTCCATCCAGCCTAATCTGTGGGACAATAGGGTTTATTCTTGAATGTGAAATGGTTCTTTTGTGTTTGTGCCTTTTGTTTAATTCTACTAGCATTTCATAACTGATGAGGGCACCAGTACTCCTTGTTACTATTTGAAATTATAGCCGATAAAAACACTTACTTGACAAAAAGGAGAAATATCTAGACATCAGCAAAAACAAATACTTCTCATTTTGACTTACATCAAAGAACCTAAGCAAGCATCATAAGATCATATATATACCGTAACAATGCACACAACCTAAAAATATTTACCTAATATTAAGATATACAATGCTACTGCTAAGTGGTCGTTACAAATTGTGGTGTTATGTCTTAATTCGCCATGGACCAATATGATGACAATTAAAGTGAACATAAAGTTGGTTGATGTTCTAAGGCACCTAATTAATACTCATAACTTAAATACAGAGGATCAAAAGCTGACTGGCAGGACCACCTTGTGTGGCAAAATCTCTTAAATGGCATTTCTAGGAGCCTTTGGGTAGAATGAGGAGAAGATGAATAAAACAGCTTTGCGAGTAGAAAGACCCACTGGCAAATTTAGTGGACAGTCTGAGCCTGATGATGCTCAGATTGCAAAATCTTCTTGGCACATCTATGCAAATGGGAAAAAAATATACAATATGAATGAGGGCATTATAAGAGATGAGGAAATTGATTCAGTAAATTCTAAAATTCTCATTGATTGGTCAGTTTGTGTTTTCCATAAATTAAATAAATCTTAAAGCCAAAAAGAATCCAGTAAGCATTTAGGTATCAGGTATCAGTTTTAGAAAGTACCATGCTTCCCTGTATTACCATGCTGCACATTTTACTACAAGTACTCTATTGTTCATTTATGCCATTAGGTAAACAAGAAAACAAATTATTTGACTAAATATACTGCATGAGAAATATAAGGGGACAGAAGCATGAAGGTGGGCTAGTTCACAGTTGTCTGTTTGCAGTATTATTGTTTGGTGCTGAGTTGCCAGGCAAGTATAATAATGGAACAGTGTTAGTCCTACTATTACAGAAATAAGTGACTGACAGGTTTACTGAATCAGAATATTCTGACATTTCATTCCCCACGGTTTCAGACTCAACATTATTCAATAAACTCAGAAATAATGTTACAAATATACCTGATTCCTAAAAATGAAAAAACCTTAAATATTTTTGATTTTTCTTTCTTTTGTAATCGGTATTGTATATTGTAAGTAAAACCAGGATTAAAGGGTTACAATACCCTCACAATTTAAATAATTATTTACCAATCTTACATTCATGCAATTTGTGAGACACAAGAAATTTACCCCAACATTTAATTATTTACCTAGTAAATGGGTGCTACTTGTGCACTTTATGAAAAGTTGTAGGGCAATTAACAACAGTATTTAGCATCATTTAGATTTTATTTACCCTAATCATTTTACCAATTTCACAGTAAACTTCTAGCTTCCAGTCTGGTGAGGAGAGAATGAAAGTGCCCATCATTCAAACCATACTGTAGATTTACAGCGTGTGGTACTAAAGCCCAGCACAACCGGATCTATAATCTAGCCAGACGGAACTCACGTTTTTGCCTTTTGGCGCCATGGCCAACCTTTCAACACTGTATTAAGCATATGCGACCATGTTACCAAAAAACTAAATACATTCTTATGATAAAATACATAATTCTTTAATGATTGCAATAAATTAACACATAAGCCTATGCATTGCCTAAATTATCAGCAGTAGCAAATCTATCAGGTCCCTATATCGACAACATTTTCAATATTATCAATAACATCATCAAATTATTTCGTTATTTTCTAAGCTGTGACAGTGAATATCTGATTGAAAAGTCAACATGTAAGAAGTTGCGTGAGACTGTCCAGCTGAATTTCTACCTATAATTGGTAAGGAATTTCTTGACAATAAATCAGCGGGTTAAGCATAAAAAGATGACTAGGACTGAAATTTGACTGAGCAGCCTTTGACTTCTGCAAGATTTCCCATTAAAATAAAAACATCCCTTAAAATATTACAAGGTTTCTGGAATGTGCCAAATGTCCTACAAGATTCCATCACTGCAGATGGCCTTTTTGCTGGCTGTAAATGAGGTTGAGATACTCTGTGTTTGGGAATGTAGCATTCTTACTATGCCCTACATAAAATATGCCTGTATGTTCAGGATCTCAAGTGTAACACACTAAAGCTGATTTATTTGATTAATTCTGCAAACATATTTATGTCTATGTCAGTTCTGTGTTCTTGATCCCAGTAATTAATTTCTCAATTCAAATAACCACATATATAATTCTCTGAAAATACCACTCAAAGGAAATAAAAAAATAGAAAAATAAAACACAATTTAAGCTGCAAGAATGTATTTAGCTTACAGTAATATATATATATATATATATATATATATATATATATATAAAAAATAAGAATAAATAAATATATACAAGACATATAACAGCTATTTCCTTCCTTTAGCTTTTTGAACAATTTATTTTATTATATAATTTTTGGGGGTTGGAAATCTTACCACTGATCAACACAAAATACCTTGTAATGTCAAACAAAAAATTCTTAAACACCTTTGTCTTAAATAATTTCAAATTAAAACCAGACAATGATCAAGTATCACCCTTGTTGTTTTACTATTTGTTATGAGCACCTTTAATTGCAATTACAGCTGCAAATCTATTTAGTTTAGTATTTACAAGGTTTGTACATCTGTACACTTTTAAGTTTTCTACATTAAAAGTTAGAAATTTTGCTAAATGGATCATTGATAAACTGCAATTAAAATTAAAATAATTCTACAGATTGTTCTTTTTTTGCATTTGAGCCACCCCAATATTACTTTTGCTTTATCATTTGGGGGTTGTAATACTACAATATAAACCTTCTCCAGAGAACTAGGATATTTTGCATACTGCAGCAAGATTTCCTTCAAGATGTTTTTTATATACTTTTTGCTCCATCCATCTTGCCGATTTTTTGACTAGTTTTCAAGCCCCTAAACCACAGAATCATTCCAAAAGTATTATGGTCCATCACTATGTTTCGTGGAAAGGATCATGTTCTTTATGAGCACTGTTCAGCTTGTGCCAAACAAGTAGTGTCTAGTTTTTAGGACAAAAAGTTGCCTCTGGACCTCATAAGATTATAGAATGACGGTCTCCCACAATTCTGACAAACTCAAGGTAAGATGCTATTTAGGGTTAGGACTAGCACACATGAAGACTGAATAAGGCCAGGTCCCTGTTCTCTCACCCAAAGAGAAGAACAGGGTTATTTCCACACTTGAATTAATTTAAAAATATATGAAACCTGTAACCAAACCCAAATTAAATAAGATAACATTTCACTTAAACCTGTACTTAGCTGGGTGGTGCTGCTGCCATGAGTAATGAATACAGGAACAAAGCTCACATGGTGGGGCACTCTTAAGTTCACATACAGTATATCAATGGTATGTATGAAAAAGTTATTATTATTAAATATTGGAAATACTTCCGGGTTGGAACTTACTGGTCAGGGTCCTAGTTTAAAGAGGTAGTGAACAATTTTTTAGTTACTAGTGAGAATATTGGAATATGATTCCATCAAATAAAGGTGAAAATTTAAAGGGGTGTGGGAAATAGATAAGGCTGAAAAAAGAATCACACAGATGAAAATGTAAGTGGTCTGTTAATGATGAAATATGTGCAACAAATAGGGCTAGTAATCTCAGACACAAATTAAGATTACTAGCTTTATTACATATTTATCATCATTGAGAGACCATGGACATCTTATACTGTATATAAAATTCATTGATCTGTTTGTTTGTACGGTTATGCATCGTTTGGGATGAAACCAACGCGAGGTGGTCCAGTTGAATCCTGGCCAGGATTTAAGTGAGTTAGGGTCCCGATCAGGTCTCCAGTTGGTGTAAGCTGGGCAGAACTTTGACCTGGGGAACCTGTTCTGAGCCTTCCACTGGATGGATTTGGATGAAAGCGGAGGAGGTGGCAATTCATCTGGGCTGCCTAATGAAGTGGTTGGGGTTCTGGTTGGACCTCACAATGGAGTGCACCAGGCAGAACTTTGACCCAGGGAGCCTGTTCTTGGCCTTCCACTTAATGGATTTGGATGACATCACATAATTAAACTTAATAACTTGAAGATTTAAACCTGGGCAATGCCGGGTACTTCAGCTACTTTAATAATAAATGGTCACATGCACCTCCCATGTACCCACATGCCAATCAGGATCACTCCATGCCATCAGGCCTCCCCAAAAGACCTTACATGCTATTAGACATACTTGCATCCACTTAAAAGCTATTAGACCTTTTCACATACCCACCACATGCCATCAAACCTCTCAAAATGCCCTTACATGCACATCAGATATATTCACATGCTGTCAGGCCTACCTTCATGCCCTTACATGCAATCAAACCTGAGACTCCTCCCCACATCCCTTAGATGTCTCTGCATGCTCCTTATATGCCACCACAACTTTCCAAAATATTTTTCACCTCCCTTCCACTTAACATTGACCCTTTATCTCAAGCAGAGAGGTAGTGTAGAAGTATACTCCTGCCCTGAATGGATGAGCTCTATGACCTTCTTGGAATTGACTCAGCAGTGTGGCAATACTGCTGGGAACTCCACTGTCACTTTATCTGTGTGTAGCAGCCATGTCTGTGTTAACCCTTGCATCACTGTAATACTGTTCAGCGTCAGTAACTGCAAAACCACCCATTCCCCCACGTGGCCAACTGTGAGACATCCAGGAAGAATTTAGTATTTAGCAAAAAAATTATTTCTAATCATAAAGGCAGTAAGATGCAAAAGAGGACCAAGGTGAGCATCTTCTACCACCTTGTCAATAATCCAGCACTAGTAGCAAAATGTTCTCTCCTGTCCTCCATTAGCACTACATTTGTCCATACTGCCTGTAGCACCCAAATCCCCTGCACATTTCCTACCTATATTTCTTAGTCTCTCTTGTGAGACTAAGAGCATGTTTGTACAGTGAAAGTCATGCATCAAATCAGAGTGTGCTCATTATAATGAGTTTCCAGGATGATGTTACTGATGTATATTGGGTCTCTGCTGTTGTGGGGGTGTTACCCACAGCCACAATAAAAATGTGAAAACTGGTACAATGTGAAACAGATACATAAGAACTGGGACTTGGGACCGATATACTGGACTAGTATTTCTGTCCAAGTTCTCTCTATACCTGTTCTGGTTCTAGCAACCCACAAAAAATAATCCCTTTTCTTAACCATGACATCTTTGCAGGAGGATGCAACTACATTATCATGATGAATAACTACTTTAGTGTTCTTATTTACTATAATATCTTATTAATGCAAACATATAGGTGCTATTTCAGTACCATAGATTTGTGATTATCCCCCATGCCGACAGTTAACAGCCAACATATATCCACAATATGGAGCCATTTTGATGTCTCAGCCTTAAAAACATTAAAACAATGCAAAAGTATTTGGATGAATCTGCTTGCAGTCATTTACTTTGACATAAGTAGATTTCTCTTTTGAATCATTTCCCATAATCATTTCCTTTGTATAGAGTAAGAGAAATACATGTATTATGGTAGAAAGTATTCTCAGAGGAATAACTCAAAGCATATGGATCCAGTCAGGAGAATTCCTCGCTATGGTTCATGGTCTTATGATGTTTTATGAATGTATTTTCCAAAATAAAAATGTACTTTATGGCTAAATGGAGACATTTTTCTTAGTATTGCACACAATTATTGCTAAGCATGGTTTTATATATCAGTGACTAACTCTCCTCAGGCATAAAGCAGAGGGATGTTTAGTTAATGACTTGTATTTGCATGTATAGACAGTGAGTAATATAATATATAATTTTCATGATCATATTTAGGACCTTATATAGAATTCACAGTATTTTAGCTCTGTAGTGTGTATAGGCATTACAGTACAGGAGATGCAAACCAAATATAGATATAAATTTCACCTTTAGCCTTAGTCCACTCTCTATAAGTCTTGGATGAACCAACAACCAAATTTACCCCCCCGCCCCACAAACAGCACAAGTAGAAAATGCATGAGGTGGCCCCCATGCTATTGGACTACCAGGAAAAGTCCCAATCAGCTGCGCTACAGATTCTCACTAAAACAAATCGGTCACTGTAAGTACTAAACTGTGTTCCCACAAGATGCGTTCCATGCTGATCACAAGAAAAATGCTTATGTTCCTGTTTGGAGGCGGATCCCTTGTGGATGTTCAACTACAAATAGAAACTAATTATGATGATCAGCATTTGCTCCTGATTGGCTGAATATATCTGGCTCCCTCCCATTTATGCTAATACTATAGTAATATTAGTTCTGCCATCTGTTTGCATTATTACAATTTTATAAGCGCTCGTTTCACTGCAACAAAACATATTTCCATTTGATCTTTTAAGGTGAAGGCAATGAATCTGTGAATTGATTTGAACTTATTTCAAACTTTAATTTTGTATTTGTATCTAATTTCATTTTTCATGGTGAATGTTACTTTATTAGTTATTAGTAACACTGTCCAGTTGCGTAATATTTTGTGTATGTACTGTGAGCTGTATTTTTAGCATTTACTGCTACCGCTGTGAAGTCATTCTTCTTGGCGCGTATACTACTGTTCCAAAAGGAAAGGGAAGGTACCGCTCAGGTCCAAAGAATTAACAAAATAGGTAAGAAAACCAACAAATATTGTAAGTTTAGTGTTCTCTATACAGGGAATCCTACATTATTATGTGGTTGGATGTGCTTCCTAGAGGCAATATAACTGTATATTCATGGAGAGAGGAAAGGAGACATTTATGGGGCACTTTTTTTAATATAGACGTATAACCGAATTAAATATGACTTTTATTTACTACCACATTAAAATAGAACAGATTCGATTAGGTACAACAATATTAGTAAACATATTTTATACAGTTATATACCTATATTCAAAAGTGTGCCCAGGAAAACAGAGTCTCCTTCCTTTCTCCATGTCTATGTATATGCTACTGTATCATCCCTATAATTATAAAGCATCTTGCATATACAGGTACGGCCAGCTCAGCAAGCTACTGTAAGTAAAATGTACCCTATAGTCTTGTAGACAAATATTTAAGACACCATTTTAGTTCTTGTAGGGATTAACTGTAACACATTAATGTATAGAAACAATACAGTGCAGTCATCTCTCCAGTGTGCATTCAGCTGTTTATTAGGTAAGGGATTTGGCTTCTGTGGAAAGCTTAGACAAGTATCTAAAATTGTTGATTTGAGCAACACACAGTATAATAAAATATTAGGTTACTGATGGAAAATAAGCACTCGAAGAGTAGACAAAAGTACGGTTCCCAAATATTTATCTATACTGGTAATCTTTAAGATTCATCAACTGGTTTTACTCATAGAGACACGTAACTGCTGGAATCACAAAGAAGAGTCATAAGTTGATACAAATGTATCCATTACATAAGGTGAAGGCATGTGACTCAAGACGTTCAGCACATACATAAAAATACTTCTTGACATAATGCATTGCTCATCTTGTGATTTCTTTCACAGAGAAGTGTTTGATGCAATTTGATTTGTGTTGAGGATTATAATATGGTTGGTTGCTTATTCTATATTCTGGGGATATTGAAACCAATGTTTGCATCTGTGTTCATTTCTACATAATAAACGGCCTATATCTCACTTACTTTTTGTTACAGACGCTAACTTTTATGGCCATTTATTAAGGTGAGAATAAGGTACATTTGCATATCAATCTGTGCAGTAAAACTCTCTATATATAAAATAAGGTCCCCGGTAGAGAGGTCTGATGTTCATTCGGGCTAATCTCTTGAACCACTGGATGGATATTGATGGTGTTTTCACTATTCTATACAGCACTGTTTTAGGAAGGTTTTAGTGTATGAACCATTCATCATTGACAAAAGTGAGCGGAGCAGTGACAATTTTACTGAAGCAATTGACAGAAAAAACTGTTGTGATGTGTGAGTGACTGACTGCTGCTGCGGTGGTAAGAGCTGCACTTTGATAGGCTCTCTGAGCCACTGAGAGCCAATCAGAGATAGCAATGTGCCCTGTTGCTTAATAGCAGCCTAGTGAATAGACGGAGTCAGGGACAGAGTAGGGTCACATCTGAGGCAGACAGAGATTGAGAGATAGCATCCAATGAACCCATGAAGATGCCCTGATGCTGATGCAGTAGGCAGCAAGTAGCCAGGTTAGGCATAGCTATCAGGAATTTAAAAAAAAATAAACAACCACCTGAACACCATCAAAAATTTTTCATTTGATGGTGGCAAACATCGGACCACCACCATCAAATGATAAAAACTTCCATTGGAACAAAAAATATTGATGATTAATAACTATCAAATTCTGATGTCCATCCCTAAGCTGAAC